>JASDQU010738452.1:88393-104827 GCA_032191745.1 Picea mariana | reverse complement strand
TCTTAGACCTCCGAGGTGCATTTGGTGCAGTCCATGCAACCGAAGAATCCTCAACAATCTGGAGGAAAAAAAAAAAATAGCAAGAAAAAATTGAATTCTAAGAAAGTAACTACTCACAGCCAAAATACTCAGGAGGGGGGCACTAAGGAGAAGAGGAAAGCTCGGTTCCCCTGCACAATCTGTGGGGAGGACCATCCCACTCATCAGTTTCCTCGAAAGTATGAATTCCATATATTTTTGGCACAACAATGCCCCTCCCCCCCCAACAACCTAATGTATTAAACCATACTTTCCCTCAACCTCAAAACATGGTTGCCACAAATATTGCCCCTCCGCAAGGGGGCATGGCAGGTAACCCTCCCAATGAGGGGTCTTCCTTGAATGCTTCTGTGTTCATGTGTGACCACATGATCAATTTTTAGACTCAAAACAAGAACTATGACATACCCGAGCCTTCCCATGCTTCCCCAGAAGAAACATCTTATTCCCAACCCGATGGCCCTCTTTAGATAGAGAAGCCATTTCTTAATGCACCACTTCACCCCCTGAAGGGTGTTCTTTGACATACAACACATAATCCCAACACACTGGCTGCCCACAACTATAGTGTTGTGGAAGACTTAGTCCAAGCACTTTGTGCCATATCGATGCTTGAAGTTCTCCAAAGCTACCCCACACAATGAAAAGCCTTGTTCTCAGCCATAGGCAGGGTTGATCCCTCGAAGTTGAGCTTGATCACCTTTGTGACAATTTAGGTTACTCATAAACTCTCCCATTAGGTTGCCTTTCATATTATATCCTGATTGTTGGAGAAAAACATCTACTAGATAGTGGTGGATGAAGGAGCCTCGACTTGCATCAAGTCCATTTCTTCTTGGAAGGCCCTTGGCTTTCCTAAGTTTGAAACATCTGCAACACTATTAAAAGAATTTGACGGGCATATGTTCCAGCTCATGGAATCATCATTGCCTTACCCATTGAGTTAGGAGGAAAGATTGTCTCTGTTGCCGTGGAGGTCATCGACGCACCCCTTGAGTACAATCTATTACTCGGATGCACTTGGTTCTATGAGATGATCGTTGTTGTCTCATTGGTATTTATTGTTGGGTTGTCATATTTTTTCCAGTAAACTTCTAGTTGAGGTGGATCTACCAACAATTGAATTCGAAGGAATCAACAATAAGTTGAAGGTCGAGGGTGTTTGACCGGGTAAAGTCGAATTTGAAGGTTGAGGCAGTTCAAGGTGGTAAAGACATCGAAATCAATTTGAATAGGTCAACTAACAAGAGGTCAATAGGCAGGCGTGTGGTAACTGACTGAAGACCGAATGAAGGTCGATTGGTAATTTGGCTTGGTAATCGACTGTAACAGAATCTCAATATTCGTGAGATTTGTAGCCAATGATCTGCGTGGATATGTAACCATTTTTGTTTTCCTTTTCTTTAGAGTTTTTCCTACTGTAAAGCCTATAAAGAAGGCATGTTAAAATGTTGTAAAATTTAATAAAAAGATGACGAATGGCTAATTGCCAAGAATCAATAATCGTAGAGGTTGATGGTCATGTGGATGTAAGCCGAATTCACTATAGGGTTGTTCTTGTGTAAAACAAGAAGGTATAATGTCGATTGTGTCTTAGGTGTGGACCAAGGTTAGACATGTAACCTTTTATTCTGAATGAATAAGACAACAAGAGAGCAGAATGCTCAAGAAATGCTAGTTTTGCTAGTTTGAGTTTCCACGGTAAAATCTCTTTGTACTGTGTGTTTGTTTTGTCATTTACTTTCTTGATTAAATCTTTCTTCCTCTCTTCTGCTAGGTTTAGTGTGAAAGTGTTCCTCATTTCCTAACATATGGTATAAGATCTTGGTTTAACAACCTTGTATCTGAGCTAAAATCTAGGTTCAGTAAGAGTCGTAAGACAAAAATCTTTAAAGGTTGTGTTAAACAATGGCAAGCATCTCGAGAATAAAGATTGAAAAATTCTATGGCCAGAATTTTGAGATTTGGAAGCTTAAAATTGAGGATATCTTTGTAGATCGAGAACAATGGACAACAATCTATCAAGGTACCATGCTGACAAGAATGTCGACGGAAGAATGAGAGAAACTCGAGAGCAGAGCGAGGAGTACGATTTGACTTTGTCTTGCAAATTCAGTACTGCTGAATGTCTCGGGTGAATATTCGACAAAGAAACTTTGGGACAAATTGGGGAGCTTGTACCAGTCAAAATCCTTGGTAAATAATTTGTTTCTCAGAAAGAAACTGTATCTTCTAAGGAAAAGTGAGGGAATTTTAGTGACTGATCATTTAAATGCGTGTAATACCATTATAAGCTAATTATCTTATGTGGATATTAAAATCACCGAGGAGGAGAAATGTATTGGCCTATTATGTTCTTTTCTAGACTCTTGGGACAACTTGGTCGTGGATATAGGGATTAATACAAACACATTAGCACTAGAAGACATGGTTACATCTCTACTATCAGAAGAAATGAGAAGAAATAATATGGAAGGATCAACCAAAGATGCTTTAGTGGTGAGAGGTCGACCGGTTGACAGAGATAAAGGGAAATTCTCCGGTAGAAATTCTAAGTCAAAGGGTAGATCTAAATCCCTTGTTCAGGAAAAAATAATATGTTGGAAATGCGATAAACATGGGCATTGCAAAAGAGACTACAAGTCGAAGGCAATGGAATTCAATACAGGATCCTTCGAGAAGTAGTCGACTGAGAGAAAGACGACTCAGATAAGGGAGGCAATGTGTACCTGGCATCGACAAGTACACAGTTGAATCAATACGTTTGGTTGATCATCTCAGGAGAATCCTATCATATGACACCACATAGAGAATGGTTCTATGAATATGAACAATATGAAGGAGGAGAAGTGTTCTAGGGGGACGAATCGACAACCAAAATTGTTGGACGAGGAAGAGTTCGATTGATACTAAAGAATGGGAGGAGTAGAACCCTTCCAGGTGTGCTACACATTCCATGTTTGTAAAGAAAGCTAATATTTGTCGGCAAGATGAGGGATGCAAGGGTGCACACTCTATTTCAGAAGGATTCATGCAATATGGTCATAGGTGTGATGGTCTTAATGAAAGGATTTCGGATTGGAACCCTATACAAGCTACTAGGGATTGTTGACATGAATGGATGCAACAACATCATTGTTCTTGAAGTCGACTCGACTTTGAATCAAATCAACTCGGGCTCAGTCAATTCGAACTGACTCGACAAGTCATCATAAAGTCAACTAGACCATGCTATGGCATGAGATCATGGGACACATAGGAGAAAAAGGACTTTGATCTATGCATAGAAAAGGTATGGTCGAAGACTTTCCTGAATGTAATGTAGAAGTCGACTTTTTTGAACATTGTATATATGGAAAGTAAAGTCGGGTGAGGTTTCCATCTAGAACGACAAGGGCAAATGAGATTCTAGAGTTGGTTAATAGTGATGTGTTTGGCCTTGTTTCAGTGCTTTCGCTTGGTGGATCCTTGTATTATGTCTCCTTCATAGATGATTTTTCCAGGAATTCATGGATATATTTCATGAGGAATAAATAAGAGGTTTTCGAGAAATTCAAAGAGTTTAAATCTCTTGTATAAAACCATACAGATAAGAAGATTAAGGTGATGAGAACTAACAATGGTGGTGAATTTGGTGGAAAATAATTTGATAAATTCTGCAAGCTGTGTGGCATAACATGCCAAAATATCACACCATATACCCCACAACAAAATGGAGTTGCTGAGAGAATGAACATAACATTAATTTACAAGCAAGGAGCATGCTCGGTGGTGTTGGGATCGCACAAGAATTTTGGGTGGTGGTAGTCATCATTGCAAAATATCTATTGAATATGTCTCATTCATCGATGCTAGTCGACACAACTCCACATGAGGTATGGTCGGGTAAGAATCCTTTGGTTTCACATCTCAAATTATTTGGTTATGATGCATTTGTGCATGTTCCCAAGGAAAAAGGAACAAGCTAGACAAGAAGGCAGTCAAGTGTATTTTCATTGGATTCAAAGAAGGAATGAAAGGATATAAGCTATGGGATCTCGCATCAAGGAAAATAGTGTACAATCAAGATGTGGTCTTCAGAGAAGTCGAAAGTAAGTTCGAACATGAAGAAATTGTTCAGAGCAAGAATAATCCAGAGAACGTGCAGTTTAAACTGAGGAACAAAGAGATGATTCAAATGAGTTGACTGAATAAGAAGTAGAGGTGGAACAACCGACCCCGATTGTAAGGAGGTTAGAACGAGTAAGAAAACCAATCTAAAGGTATAGTCCACCCGAATTTCGTTTCGCTTTTCTGTTAACTGTCACCGACAATGAGCCCAAGTCATTCGAGGAGGTAATCGACTTAGCAGAGGGAAAGATCTAGAAGGATGCCATGGTTGAAGAGATAGAATTCTTGCACAAGAATGAGACATGGGACTTAGTCAAATTACCTAGTGGAAGAAATCATGTTGATAAAAAATGGGTATTCAAGAAGAAGATGAATGCAACAAGTCAAGTCGAGAAATTGAAAGCTCGATTGGTAGCGAAAGGATATTCCCAAGTCGAAGGAGTCGACTTCAGTGAAATTTTTTCCCCTATTGCAAAATTAAATTCCATTAGAGTACTAATTTCTCTGGATGCAACATTTGATATAGAAATAAAACAGAAGGATGTGAAGACAATGTTCCTACACGGGGACCTCAAAGAGGAATTCTACATGAAACAACTTGAAGGATTTGTAGTAAAGGGCAAGAAGTATTTGGTGTGCAAACTGAAAATATCCCTTTATGGTCTAAAGCAATCACCAAGGATGTGGTATGAAAAGTTCAACACATACATCCTTAGTTTGGGGTTTGTGAGAAGCAAAGTTGATCACTGTATATATTCCAAAGAAGAAGGTGGGTGTTT
Organism: Picea mariana; assembly: GCA_032191745.1. Classification (NCBI taxonomy): domain Eukaryota; kingdom Viridiplantae; phylum Streptophyta; class Pinopsida; order Pinales; family Pinaceae; genus Picea; species Picea mariana. The sequence goes on along the minus strand of JASDQU010738452.1, from coordinate 99,899 downwards.
CATATATGTAGCATTGTATGTCAATGACATGTTGCTGATTGGAAACAACATGAACACAATAAAGGAGTTGAAGAAGTAGTTATCCTCCAAGTTTGACATGAAGGATCTCGGTGCAACTAACCTCATGGATATTAAGAGAGATTGAGCAACTAGAAAGCTCTTGTTGAACAAGATGAGGTATATTGAAACAATATTGAAACGTTTCAACATGAAGGATTGTAAACCTGTGAAGGTGCCAATTCCCGTGGGAACAAGGCTAACTATTGAACAATGTCCAAGGACATAGGACGAAATAGAGGACATGGCACATGTTCCCTATGCAAGTGTTGTTGGTAGTCTAATGTATGTGATGGTATGCACTCGACTAGACATTTCCCATACAATGGGAGTGTTGAGTAGATACATGTCGACACCTGAGAAGGAGCACTAGACAACTATTAAGAGAGTTTTCAGGTATTTGTGAGGTAGAAAAGATTATACTATATGCTACCAAGGAAAACCTGGAGGTGACAATTAATTAAATGTACATGGCTTTGTTGACACCGAATGGGTTGGAGATTTGGATCGATGGAGGTTGATGAGTGGATATGTGTTCAAAATGTTCAGTGGAGCAATCAGCTGGATGAGTAAGCGAGAGACGGTCATAGCCCTGTCAACAACATAAACTGAATACATGGCAACCACTCATGGAAGAAAATAAGAAATATGGTTGCAAAGGCTATGTTCAAGAATCAGGTTTGAGCAAAGAGATATAAAGATAAGTTGCGAGAGTCAAAGTGCAATATTTTTGGAAAAGAACTCAACTTATCATTCTAAGACTAAGCACATTGATATAAAATACCATTTCGTGAGAGACAGTGGAAAGAAGCAAGGTGCTTCTGGATAAACTAGACACACTGGAAAACATAGTAGACTCTTTGAAAAAGTATGTGAGTGCTATGAATTTCTCTTGGTGAAGAGAGGAAATGGGCATTGTTTCCCTGGGTCTGTGAACAAGAGTTCAAAGGTCTCTGGGTTTTAGTAAAGAAAACAACAAGTGGGAGAATGTTGGGTTGTTATATTCTTTGTAGTGAAAGTATAGTCGAGGTGCATTGACTAACAGTCGAAGTTGAAGGAATTGAAAACAAGTCGAAGGTCGAGGTGGTTCGACCAGGTAAATTCAAGTTGAAGGTCAAGGTGGTTTGACAGGGTAAATTCAAGTCGAAGGTTGAGGTGGTTCAACTGGGTAAAGTCAAAGTCGAAGGTAAAGGTGGTTCAAGGTGGTAAAGAAATCGATAGCATGTTGAAGAGGTCAACCGACAAGAGGTCGACTGAGAGAAATATAACTCCAGATAAGGGAGGCAATGTGTACCCAGCGTCGACCAATACACAGTCGAACCAAGATGTTTGGTTGATAAAATAAGGAGAATCCTATCATATGACACCACATAAAGAATGGTTATGTGAATATGAACAATATGAAGGAGGAGAATTGTTCTAGGGGGATGAATCGACAACCAAAATTGTCAGACGAGGAAGAGTTTGACTGATACTGCAGAATGGGAGGGGTAGAACCCTTCCATCTATGCTACACATTCCAGGTTTGGCAAAAAACTTGATATTTGTCAGCAAAATGCGTGATGCAAGGGTGCACACTCTATTTCAGAAGGATTCATGCAAGATGGTCTTAGGTGCGATGGTATTAATGAAAGGAGTTCATATTGGAACCCTATACAAGCTACTAGGGAGTGTCGACTCGACTGGATGCAACAACATCTTTGTTCTTGAATTTGACTTGAATGGATGAAAAAACATCTTTGTTCTTGAATTCAACTCGATTGGATGCAACAACATCTTTGTTCTTGAAGTCGACTCGACTTGGGCTGGGTCGATTCGAACCGACTCGACAAGTTATCATAAAGTCGACCAGACCATGCCATGGCATGAGAGGATGGGACATATAGGAGAAAAATGATTTCGAACCATGTATAACAAAGGTATGGTTGAAGACTTTCCTTAATGTAATTTATAAGTCAATTTTTTTGAACATTGTGTATATGGAAAGCAAAGTCGGGTGAGGTTCCCATTTAGAGAGATAAGGGAAAATGAGGTTCTAGAGTTGGTTCATAGTGATGTGTTTGGCTCTGTTTCAGTGCATTCACTTGGTGGATCCCTGTATTATGTATCCTTCATAGATGATTTTTCCAGGAAGACATGGATATATTTCATGAGGAAGAAATGAGACGTTTTCAAGAAATTCAAAGAGTTTAAATCTCTTGTAGAAAATCATACAGATAAGAAGATTAAGGTGCTGAGAACTGACAACGGTGGTGAATTTTGTGGAAAATAATTTGATCAATTCCACAGGCAGTGTGGCATAGCATGCCAAAATACCACACCATATACCCCACACCAAAATGGAGTTGCTTAAAGAATGAAAAGAACATTAATGGACAAGGAAAGGAGCATGCTCAATGGTGCTGGGCTCGCACAAGAATTCTGGGCGGAGGTAGTCAACACCGCAAAACATCTATTGAATATGTCTCCTTCGTTAGTGCTAGTTGACACGATTCCATATAAGGTGTGTTCAGGTAAGAAGCCTTCGGCTTCACATCTCAAAGTATTTGGCTATGATACATTTGTGCATGTTCCCAAGGAAAAGAGGAACAATCTAGACAAGAAGGCAGTCAAGTGTATTTTCATTGGATACAAAGAAAGAATGAAATGATATAAGCTATGGGATCCTGCATCAAGGAAAACAATGTACAATCAAGATGTGGTCTTCAGAGAAGTCAAAAGTAAGTCCAAACCTAAAGAAATTGTTTAGAGTAAGAATAATCTAGAAAAGGTGTGGTTTGAACCGAGGAACGAAAAAGATGATTCAGATGAGTCATCTGAATAAGAAGTAGAGGTGGAACAACTGACCTCGGTTGTAAGGAGGTAAGAAAGAGTAAGAAAACCAGTCAAAAGGTATAGTCCACCCGACTTCCATTCCACTTTTGTGTTAACTATCATCGACAATGAGTCCAAGTTGGCCGGGGAACAAGTCGACTCAGTAGAGGGAAAACTCTAGAAGGATGCCATGGTCAAAGAGATGGAATCCTTGCACAAGAATGAGACATGGGACTTAGTCAAATTACATAGTGGAAGAAATCATTTCGGTAGAAAATGGGTATTCAAGAAGAAGATGAATGCAGCAGGTCAAGTCGAGAAATTCAAAGCTCGATTGGTAGCGAGAGGATATTCCCAAGTCGAAGGAGTCAACTTTGGTGAGATTTTTTTCCCTGTTGAAAAATTAATTTTCGTTAGAGTACTAATGTCTCTAGCTGCAACATTTGAGCTAGAAATAGAACAAATGGATGTGAAGACAATGTTCCTACTCGGGAACCTGGAAGAAGAGTTCTACATGAAACAACCTGAAGGATTTGTAGTAAAGGGAAAGAAAGAATTGGTGTGCAAAATGAAAATATCCCTTTATGGTCTAAAGTGATCACCAAGGATGTGGTGCCAAAAGTTTGACACATGTATCCTTAGTTTGGGGTTTGTGATAAGCAAAGCTGATCACTGCATATATTCCAAAGAAGAGGGTGGCAATTTCATATATGTAGCATTGTATGTTGATGAAATGTTGCTAATTGGAAACAACATGAATGCAATAAAGGAGGTGGAGAAGCATTTATCCTCCAAGTTCGACATGAAGGATCTCGGTGCAACTAACTTCATTCTGGGAATGGAGATTAAGAGAGATTGAGCAGCTAGAAAGCTATGGTCAAACCATATGAAGTATATTGAAACAATATTGAAATGTTTCAACATGCATGATTGCAAACATGTGAAGGTGCAAGTTCCCATGGGAGTAAGGCTAACTATTGAACAATGTCCAAGGACACAGGAGGAAATAAAGGACATGGCACATGTTCCCTATGCAAGTTTTGTTGGTAGTCTAATGTATGTGATGATATGCACTCGAACAGACATTGCCCATGTAGTGGGAGTGTTGAGTAGATACATGTTGTCACTTGGGAAGGAGCACTGGACAACTATTAAGAGAGTATTCGTGTATATATGTGGCACAAAAGATTGTGATATATGCTACCAAGGAAAACCTGGAGGTGACAGTGAATTAAATGTACATGACTTTGTCGATGCCGACTGGGCAAGAGATATGAATTGATGAAGGTTGACGAGTGGATATGTGTTGAAAATGTTTGGTGTAGCAATCAACTAGATGAGTAAGCGAGAAAAGGTCGTAGCCCTATCAACAACATAAGCTGAGTACATGGAAACCACTCATTGAAGCAAAGAAGCAGTATGGCTATAAAGGCTATGTTCAGGAATAAGGTTTGAGTAGAGAGATATGAAGATACGTTGCGACAGTCAAAGAACAATATTTCTGGAAAATAACTCAAATTATCATTCTAAGACTAAGCACATTGATATACAATACCATTTCGTGAGAGACATGGTGGAAAGAAACAAGGTGCTTTTGGAGAAAGTAGACACGTTGGAAAACATAATAGACTCTTTGACCAAGTCTGTGGGTGATATGAAGTTCTCTTGGTGAAGAGAGGAAATGGGCATTGTTGCCCTGGGTCTGTGAACGAGAGTTCAGAGGTATCCTAGTTTCAACAAAGAAAACAACAAGTGGGAGAATATTGGGTTGTTATATTCTTTGTAGTGAAATTCTAGTCTAGGTGGATCGACTAATAGTCGAAGGTCGAGGTGGTTCGACCGAGTAAAGTCAAGTCGAAGGTGGAGGTGGTTCAACCAGGTAGAGTCGAAGTCGAAGGTCAAGGTCGTTCAAGGTGTTAAAGAAATTGATAGCAATTCGAAGAGGTCAACCAATAAGAGGTTGGCAGGCGAGTGCGTGGCAAACTACTAAAGACTGAATGAAGGCCAAATGGTAATCCGACTTGGTAGCCGACTGTAACAAAATCCTGAGATTCCTGGGATTTGTAGCCAATGATTTGCGTGTATCTGTAACCATTTTTGGGTGCCTTTTATTTAGGGTTTTTCCTACTTTAAATCCTATAAAGGAGGTGTGTTGTAATGTTGTAAAAGATAATCAAACGATGATGAATGGCTAATCGCCAAGAATCAATAATCGTATAGGTTGTTGGTCATGTAGATGTAAGCCGAATTGGCTATAGGGTTGGTTGTTCTTGTGTAAAGAAAGAAGGTATGATGTCGATTTGTCTTAGGTGTGGGCCAAGGTTAGACATGTAACATTTTATTTTGAATGAATAAGACAACAAGAAAGAAAAATGCTCAAAGAATGCTAGTTTTCCCGGTTTGGGTTTCCAGGGTAAAATCTTTGTGTAATATGTGTTTGTTTTGTCATTTAATTTCTTGATTAAATGTTTCTTCCTCTCTTCTGCTAGGTTTAGGGTGGAAGTGTTCCTCATTTCCCAACATTTATGGTCGTATGCTTCCCTCACCAAGGGAAAATCATTACCATCGATCAACTTTCGTTTTGTACCCCATACCTTGGATCCAATGTAGGGTCAAATGTACCCTTTGTCAGTGATACCAGACAATATTTTGTCAACATCAACGAGGGTACGTTCAAAGATACTTTTTTGATGTGTATATTCCCCCTTCCCCCACCATCACCCCCATCAACATTATTTCCTCATCTACATGTGGATCCCTTGGATCTTTTGATCCTTGGGTGGCACCTCACCCTGAGGATGTTGATTCGTATGGAGCCTCTATTTTGCTCACCTAGATATATATTTTCGATCCAACAATCCCAACAAGGAGCTCCCATAGCTCATGAAACCACTCATAATGAGTATCTTCGATCACAAAAAATCGATCTCGCGTGGCATGGCCCTAGCATAATAAGCCATATGATGCCATTATCGACCCATGAGTTCATCCACGATGAAAAGGATCCTTGGCGTGAGCCTAACCATGGGCTCTAACCTTTATAAATCATCAAGATGCATAATGCCTTGTACATAGGTGTGTGGTGTGAGTGTGAGTGCGCTTTTGCTTTTCCTTTCTCATATCCAAAATGTCAAAAAATATTTTCTTTTTTTACGATTTCACTATGCATTTTGACCTTGGAATCTAGTTTACATATGTCGACAGGATTCTAGGGAATTTTTATGAAGATGGTGACATCCCCTGAACTTGAGGTACATGTTTCTCAATTGGCATATAAGAATAGGTTTTTCCATGCATTTTTCTCTTTGCATTATTAACCATCCATACTGCCAAGTGTTATGCCTTAGGTTCGAACCCAACCATTTGCGACCTTAGCCATTCCTTTTTCATGTTGTAATTGGTTTGGTAGTGCCTACCCTTCATGGGCACCCTAATTACCACTCGAATTTCCATTTGGTGCCCATGTTGCATTTTCCTGTAAGCCTAGGAGCCCTCCCTTAGCCTCACCATGACTTGAAGATTGAGCCTCATTTTCCACTCTTCATCTATATTTTGGCCATATCCCATGGGGGTTCTCGAACATTTTTCTTGTTGCTTAATGGTTGCCTATGCATTTTCTTCTTGTGTCATGCCTCCCACTACTGCACTGCTGTTTTCCCATATCTCGCTTACCGCTATGCAATAGGCTTGACCATCTGTCTCTTGCATTATTTGGCCTCCATTTTTCATCCCCCTACCTAGGGAGGGAACAACTGTTAAGAGTGGATCTCACTTGCCAGTGCCATTTGCATTATTCATTGCTTAGGTCGGTTCCCTGCGAGTGGAACATAGGAGCATGTTTTTCAACCACTCATTCTATCCCAACGAGTATACTTTTATCTCTTTTTCATCTTGTTAAAATTGAATGAAAAATGTACCAACCATACTTGTGTCATTATTTCATGCTCATTAAACCATGAAGGAGATGAAAAAAAAAGAAAAAAAAGAGAGTGGGTTTTTCACCATGGGTCTATTCTCAAAATGGCAGCGTCGGTCAAGTTTCCCTTGAACATGGCACCTGTTTGAGTCGTCATCGTACCGTTGGGTTTTAGCTTGCATAAGAGACATCCCAATAATATGAGTTAGAGATACTCCTCCAACTGGTTACTCTTCCAGTCATCATGGAGAGTGCTCCAATGTCTCTTGCGTTGTTGCACTATATTAATCTAGCTCTTGTGTCTTGCTTCCAAGTCACCATTGTGTCGTGATATATGTTCAAGGGAATTTAAAGCCTGCGTCAACCATATGTTGTTTCGTTGAATTTTCAAGTCGACCATCTCTGTGTCAGTTGTACTTCATGATACTCTATCTTCACATAATCTCTCGGTGTTTTTTTCATGTCGATTGATGGGGGATACATCAAGGCCCTCCTTTAATGGATCTATTCCTATTGACTTCAATACATCATCTAAGAGAGGGATCTAGAAACCAACTAGTACCTTGGAGCTTGCAGTCCTTAGTGGTAAGCCTCCTTGTGATCGACAATGGGTTTACATTATTGACTCCCGATTGATTGATTCTACGAGTGTTCGAGATTATATCCTATATTCACACTCACTAGATTGTAATAGGTATCTTGGGGTCCCTCTTCATCATCGGTGGTCCCCCTCGCATTTGTTAACGATATACATCAATGATCGGTAATCATATGGTTTCTACCATGTTCAACATCAACCCATTTATTTGCATGTCGTAGATTCATACCATTGGGGTTTGGGAGAAAGACCTTGGGTTTGGGGCCACATCATTCCTTTACAACATTCCCTCCCAAGTTGTGATGGAGTATATCACTTGTATATGAAGACTTCGGGGGCACTCTCCTTAGTGCTCCTTGACTTCTTGATATCTATGTGTTGTGTCATAGATCCACATTGTATCTGCTGGTGGCTATAATTATGTTCCTGACATAGATATGCATTGTATTTGTTGGTGGCTATGATTAATTTCATGACGTATATCCACATTGTATTGTCTAATGGCTATGGTCTTATTGATGACACATATCCACTGTGTATTCTTTCATGGCCATGGTCTATCATTTCATTCCATGGATCCACAATGTAATGTTTGGTGGCCATGCTCATTATGAGTTTGAGTATGTCTACCTAGGGGATTGGTCTATATATACTCGTCCTTGGTGTTTGATTGCAAGACTTCTTTGGTTTTTGATCCTCCTCTGATCTCTCCTTACGCCACCTCACATGAAATTTATTGTAATGTATTTCGGCCATCCACTCCTTTCTCGACCTCACACATTAGGGGGCATCTATTATATCTTTAATATTCACCCTATAGGCTAGAGAGGAATCCGTCAGAGGAAAAAGGCCCAAATACATCTTTTCCCTAAGAATCAAACCATTTTCGAGCCCTTATTAGCATCCTCGCGGTTCACCTAGTAGACAACAAGTGAGGCCCTTGCTGGACACTAGTAGCTTGTCAAGCGAGGCTCTATCAGACTTCTAGAATTGAGGAGTTATGAGGTGATAGGTGAAGGATGAGTTGGATCTTTGTGTCAAAGGCTTAGGAATTCACATCATTTGAGTCTCTAGTGGCCTCTAGAAGATCTAGAAGCCTCTTCTAAGCCTCCTCCAAGAACTATATAACAAAGGAAAGCCTTGGGAAAGGGGGAGGAAGAATTTAGAGTATTGTTATGTTGTCCAACTATAGAGTCATCCATCATCATAGCCAAAAGTCAGCGAGCCTAGCCTGACCAAGGAGATGTAAGGAGAGGCAAGGAGCAAAGAAGCTAAAGGATGACGCATATTCATCAAGTTGAGGAATGAATTTATATGTATTCTCTATGATTCATTAATAGATCATTTGGTTTTCCCCTTGAATGTTTATCTTTGATATATGAATATTCAGGTCTGGTTTATATTGTTGTAGATCAGATTAGATCAAGCTATATCTATGATTCTAACACTAGGAAGACAAGTAGAATGGTATTGTTTTGTCTTTGGTGTACAAGGAGCAGGTTGTAGAAGCTGAGGCTGGAACTTCAAGACTATAGCAGTAAGGATTCACTAAGGAAAACCTTCAGGAAAAGGTAATCCATTCTCATATCTCCTTGTGTAATGATCTGCTTGTTTCTAGGAGAATCATAACTCATGTTTAGGATTGTTATGCCAATTATAGGGAGATCTTACTGATTTTCTCAGTGATATCCCTATGATAAAAAATCCCATAACACAGTTGCAGTGAACCACAATTCACTTGTTTCTTGTCTACCTAAATGGTCTGCCAAGACAATTGAAGCTACTAGAGCTAATGCATGTTATGTCTCATCCAGATGACAAAATAAAAGTCAAAAGCAACATGCTAGTGTTACCTTTATTACTCATGTACTAGAAACTTCTGATCCTATTTCCTACTCGGATGCTCAAGGATGATTTGAATGGGAACATGCTATGCATACATAAATTGATTCTTTGTCGGAGAATCACACTTGGGACTTAGTTCCCCAATAATAAGGGAAGAACATTATGAAGTGTCGATGGGTATACATGACCAAATTTACCTCTAAAGGGATTGGTGAGAGACATAAAACACGCCTTGTTGCAAAGAGATTTTCTCTACAAGAAGGTATCAACTACACTGAGACCTTTTCCCCTATTTCAAAGATGAACTACGTTCGACTGATTCTTTCCCTTGCTACTTGTTTTGGATGGAAAATTCATCCAATGGATGTGAAGAGTGCCTTTGTTCATGGAGACCTATCTAAAGAAATTTTCATGGAACAACCACCTGGTTTTGTGACAGATTCTAACCTTGTTTGTTGACTTAAGAAGTTGTTATATGATTTGAAACATGCTCCTCGAGCTTGGTATGCTAGGATCAACAATTTCTTTCTTCGACTTTGTTTTAACCATTGTGAATCTAATCATAGCTTGTATGTACTCCATACTAATGGAGACACTTTGATTGTTGTTGTATATGTAGATGACCTACTCATTACTTGATCCAGGAGGATCTCCACACAAAGAATTAACTTCATGGAGAAAAACATTAAACTTTGCACACCATGGAGAAAAATCATTAACTTTAAACACCATGGAGAAAAATTCATTAAAATGCCAATTAATGATAAATGGCAAAGAATAATCAATTAATCATGAATGATTTAATTGTAATAAATGATTAATACTTGAAGTGAGTTGGAAAATCTCACGTATTATTCATTTAATTGTAAAAACGCGAAATTAGTTGTGAGAATCCAACTCACAAATTAGTTTCCTGAATTTAAGGGAAAAAATGAATACTTGGAGTGAGTGGAAATCTCACTTATTATTTGTAAAAATGGGAAATTAGTTTTATGTGAGAATCCAACTCACAAATTAGTTTCCTAATTTTAAGAGGAAATTAGTTTCCTAGTCTTAAGGAGGAAGTTAAGGGTCTCATGAGTTGGTTTGGACTCTTCCTCACTTTATTACAAGCGGATTCGTAATCTCAAGGAGGAAGTTAAGGGTCTTTCTCATTTTTGTCCTTGGGTAGGTACTAGATCCTAAATTCATGGATCTTGTTTTTTTGGATTATGGAGCTAGGAAAAATTATTTAAACCCATTTATTGGGATAGATTGGAAGAAGGATATGAGAGGATTTTTGGAGGCCTTTGAGGAGAGAAGGCTATGAGAGGATTTTGGAGAGATCTTTGAGGAGATAAACATGCATTCATGCTTGTGGTTTGTATGCAAGCCCCTTTTGGGAGAGTCAAGCCCCTTTTGGGAGAATGTCGTCCTTCTAGTGTATGAAGAATTGTGCCACCTTTTGTGAGAACATTTCAGCTATGTCAAAGGAAGGATAATGAAGCGATTCATATTCCAACAGATCTGGAGATGTAGCCATATTGGTGAACTCTGTTAACAATGGTGATCTCTTGTCATATGTTGTTATTTCATCTCATGTTTCCTTATGCATGCTTTATTTCCACAATTATGTTTTATTAAATGCATTAGATAATGGATTATGAGACAAACAACATATTTCAACAAGTTATATTCAATTTGGATTCAAGTCTTTATAAGCACTTCAATTTCACCTTTAATGCAATCAAGTTCAATTAAAATGATCTTAAATCTGACCTTATCAAGTGGCCTAGAGCCAAGTAAAGATTGGTATCAGTGTCACCCTGGTCTCAGATCAAGTGGTATCAAAGCAGGATTGACATGGATTGCAGGTGTTGAATGCAAGATGGAAAAGACACCAAAGCATGCATGGCTCAACGAGCTACACGAAATTAACTAGAGCATTCAAGCAGAGAACGTCGAGTTGAAGAAGATGCTGCGAGATGCAGAAGAAGAAAATAAGAGATTCTGACTTGAATTACAAGCCATGGAAGAGGATTTTACAAAGTTGCAAAGTGATGAAGGCTTAGCAAATCCATCCTCCACACCTGATCACGAATTGGTAACCGAGGTAAACAATACTTCTTCCGTTTCATGTTCTTCTCATTATGATGATGAATTTGGTGCTTTTGAGCAACACACTACATGCATTGGCTTGAAGCTAATGAAGAAAATGGGGTATCAAGGAAGAGGAGTTGGAGCCAATGGCCAAGGCATTTTGAATCCCATCAAAGTGGTGGAATTACTTCAATATG
>JASDQU010738452.1:75908-88298 GCA_032191745.1 Picea mariana | reverse complement strand
CAGTCATCATTGCAAAATATCTATTGAATATGTCTCCTTCATCGATGCTAGTCGACACAACTCCACATGAGGTATGGTCGGGTAAGAATCCTTTGGTTTCACATCTCAAATTATTTGGTTATGATGCATTTGTGCATGTTCCCAAGGAAAAAAGGAGCAAGCTGGACAAGAAGGTAGTCAAGTGTATTTTCATTGGATACAAAGAAGGAATGAAAGGATATAAGCTATGGGATCTCGCATCAAGGAAAATAATGTACAATCAAGATGTGGTCTTCAGAAAATTCGAAAGTAAGTTCGAACATGAAGAAATTGTTCAGAGCAAGAATAATCCAAAGAACGTGCGGTTTAAACTGAGGAACGAAGAGATGATTCAAATGAGTTGACTGAATAAGAAGTAGAGGTGGAACAACCGACCCCGATTGTAAGGAGGTTAGAATGAGTAAGAAAACCAATCTAAAGGTATAGTCCACCCGAATTTCGTTTCGCTTTTTTGTTAACTGTCACCGACAATGAGCCCAAGTCATTCGAGGAGGTAATCGACTTAGCTGAGGGAAAGCTCTAGAAGGATGCCATGGTCGAAGAGATGGAATTCTTGCACAAGAATGAGACATAGGACTTAGTCAAATTACCTAGTGGAAGAAATCATGTCGATAGAAAATGGGTATTCAAGAAGAAGATGAATGCAACAAGTCAAGTCGAGAAATTCAAAGCTCGACTGGTAGCGAAAGGATATTCCCAAGTCGAAGGAGTTGACTTCGGTGAAATTTTTTCCCCTATTGCAAAATTAAATTCCATTAGAGTACTAATTTCTCTGGATGCAACATTTGATCTAGAAATAAAACAGAAGGATGTGAAGACAATGTTCCTACACGGGGACCTCGAAGAGGAATTCTACATGAAACAACTTGAAGGATTTGTAGTAAAGGGCAAGAAATATTTGGTGTGCAAACCGAAAATATCCCTTTATGGTCTAAAGCAATCACCAAGGATGTGGTACCAAAAGTTTGACACATACATCCTTAGTTTGGGGTTTGTGAGAAGCAAAGTTGATCACTGTATATATTCCAAAGAAGAAGGTGGGTGTTTCATATATGTAGCATTGTATGTCAACGACATGTTGCTGATTGGAAATAACATGAACACAATAAAGGAGGTGAAGAAGTAGTTATCCTCCAAGTTTGACATGAAGGATCTCGGTGCAGCTAACCTCATGGATATTAAGAGAGATTGAGCAGCTAGAAAGCTCTTGTTGAACAAGATGAGGTATATTGAAACAATATTGAAACGTTTCAACATGAAGGATTGTAAACCTGTGAAGGTACCAATTCCCGTGGGAACAAGGCTAACTATTGAACAATGTCCAAGGACATAGGAGGAAATAGAGGATATGGCACGTGTTCCCTATGCAAGTGTTGTTGGTAGTCTAATGTATGTGATGGTATGCACTCGACTAGACATTTCCCATGCAGTGGGAGTGTTGAGTAGATACATGTCGACACCTGAGAAGGAGCACTAGACAACTATTAAGAGAGTTTTTAGGTATTTGTGAGGTAGAAAAGATTATACTATATGCTACCAAGGAAAACCTGGAGGTGACAATTAATTAAATGTACATGGCTTTGTTGACACCGAATGGGTTGGAGATTTGGATCGATAGAGGTTGACGAGTGGACATGTGTTCAAAATGTTCAGTGGAGCAATCAGCTGGATGAGTAAGCGAGAGACGGTCATAGCCCCGTCAACAACATAAATTGAATACATGGAAACCACTCATGGAAGAAAATAAGAAATATGGCTGCAAAGGCTATGTTCAAGAATCAGGTTTGAGCAAAGAGATATAAAGATAAGTTGCGAGAGTCAAAGTGCAATATTTTTGGAAAAGAACTCAACTTATCATTCTAAGACTAAGCACATTGATATAAAATACCATTTCGTGAGAGACACGGTGGAAAGAAACAAGGTNGAGTGCTATGAATTTCTCTTGGTGAAGAGAGGAAATGGGCATTGTTTCCCTGGGTTTGTGAACGAGAGTTCAAAGGTCTCTTGATTTTAGTAAAGAAAACAACAAGTGGGAGAATGTTGGGTTGTTATATTCTTTGTAGTGAAAGTATAGTCGAGGTGCATCGACTAACATTCGAAGTCGAAGGAATTGAAAACAAGTCGAAGGTCGAGGTGGTTCGACCGGGTAAATTCAAGTCGAAGGTCAAGGTGGTTTGACAAGGTAAATTCAATTCGAAGGTTGAGGTGGTTCAACCGGGTAAAGTCAAAGTCGAAGGTCAAGGTGGTTCAAGGTGGTAAAGAAATCGATAGCATGTCGAAGAGGTCAACTGACAAGAGGTCGACTGAGAGAAATAAAACTCCAGATAAGGGAGGCAATGTGTACTTGGCGTCGACCAATACACAGTCGAACCAAGCTGTTTGGTTGATAAAATAAGGAGAATCTTATCATATGACACCACATAGAGAATGGTTATGTGAATATGAACAATATGAAATAGGAGAAGTGTTCTAGGGGGACGAATCGACAACCAAAATTGTCAGACGAGGAAGAATTCGACTAATACTGTAGAATGGGAGGGGTAGAACCCTTCCAGCTATGCTACACATTCCAGGTTTGGCAAAAAACCTGATATTTGTCAGCAAAATGCGTGATGCAAGGGTGCACACTCTATTTCAGAAGGATTCATGCAATATGGTCATAGGTGCGATGGTCTTAATGAAAGGAGTTCATATTGGAACCCTATACAAGATACTAGGGAGTGTTGACTCGACTGGATGCAACAACATCTTTGTTCTTGAATTCAACTCGAATGGATGCAAAAACATATTTGTTCTTGAAGTCAACTCGATTGGATGCAACAACATCATTGTTCTTGAAGTCGACTCAACTTCAACTTGACTCGACTCGGGCTGGGTTGATTTGAACCGACTCGACAAGTTATCATAAAGTCGACCAGACCATGCCATGGCACGTGAGGATGGGACATATAGGAGAAAAAGGATTTTGAACCATGCATAACAAAGGTATGGTCGAAGACTTTCCTTAATGTAATTTATGAGTCAATTTTTTTGAACATTGTGTATATGGAAAGCAAAGTCGGGTGAGGTTCCCATCTAGAGTGACAAGGGAAAATGAGATTCTAGAGTTGGTTCATAGAGATGTGTTTGGCTCTGTTTCAGTGCATTCACTTGGTGGATCCCTGTATTATGTATCCTTCATAGATGATTTTTCTAGAAAGACATGGATATATTTCATGAGGAAGAAATGAGACGTTTTCAAGAAATTCAAAGAGTTTAAATCTCTTGTAGAAAATCATACAGATAAGAAGATTAAGGTGTTGAGAACTGACAACGGTGGTGAGTTTTGTGGAAAATAATTTGATCAATTCCACAGGCAGTGTGGCATACCATGCCAAAATACCACACCATATACCCCACACCAAAATGGAGTTGCTTAAAGAATGAAAAGAACATTAATGGACAAGGAAAGGAGCATGCTCAATGGTGCTGGGCTCGCACAAGAATTCTGGGCGGAGGTAGTCAACACTGCAAAACATCTATTGAATATGTCTCCTTCGTCAGTGCTAGTTGACACGATTCCATATAAGGTATGTTCAGGTAAGAAGCCTTCAGCTTCACATCTCAAAGTATTTGGCTATGATACATTTGTGCATGTTCCCAAGGAAAAGAGGAACAAGCTGGACAAGAAGGCAGTCAAGTGTATTTTCATTGGATACAAAGAAGGAATGAAATGCTATAAGCTATGGGATCCTGCATCAAGGAAAACAATGTACAATCGAGATGTGGTCTTTAGAGAAGTCGAAAGTATGTCCAAACCTAAAGAAATTGTTTAGAGTAAGAATAATCTAGAAAAGGTGTGGTTTGAACCGAGGAACGAAAAAGATGATTCAGATGAGTCATCTGAATAAGAAGTAGAGGTGGAACAACTGACCCCGGTTGTAAGGAGGTCAGAAAGAGTAAGAAAACTAGTCGAAAGGTATAGTCCACCCGACTTCCATTCCACTTTTGTGTTAACTATCATCGACAACGAGCCCAAGTCAGCCGTGGAGGACGTCGACTCAGTAGAGGGAAAACTCTAGAAGGATTCCATGGTCAAAGAGATGGAATCCTTGCACAAGAATGAGATATGGGACTTAGTCAAATTACATAGTGGAAGAAATCATTTCGGTAGAAAATGGGTATTCAAGAAGAAGATGAATGCAGCAGGTCAAGTCGAGAAATTCAAAGCTTGACTGGTAGCGAAAGGATATTCCCAAGTCGAAGGAGTCAACTTTGGTGAGATTTTTTCCCCTGTTGAGAAATTAATTTTCGTTAGAGTACTAATGTCTCTAGCTGCAACATTTGAGCTAGAAATAGAACAAATGGATGTGAAGACAATGTTCCTACTCGGGAACCTGGAAGAGAGTTATACATGAAACAACCTGGAGGATTTGTAGTAAAGGGCAAGAAATATTTGGTGTGCAAACTGAAAATATCCCTTTAGGTCTAAAGTAATCACCAAGGATGTGGTGCCAAAAGTTTGACACATGTATCCTTAGTTTGGGGCTTGTGATAAGAAAAGATGATCACTGCATATATTCCAAAGAAGAGGGTGGGAATTTCATATATGTAGCATTGTATGTCGATGAAATGTTGCTAATTGGAAACAACATGAATGCAATAAAGGAGGTGGAGAAGCATTTATCCTCCAAGTTCGACATGAAGGATATCGGTGCAACTAACTTCATTCTGGGAATGGAGATTAAGAGAGATTGAGTAGCTAGAAAGCTATGGTCGAACCATATGAAGTATATTGAAACAATATTGAAATGTTTCAACATGCATGATTGCAAACATGTGAAGGTGCCAGTTCCCATGGGAATAAGGCTAACTATTGAACAATGTCCAAGGGTACAGGAGGAAATAAAGGACATGGCACGTGTTCCCTATGCAAGTTTTGTGGGTAGTCTAATGTATGTGATGATATGCACTCAACCAGACATTGCCCATGTAGTGGGAGTGTTTAGTAGATACATGTTGTCACTTGGGAAGGAGCACTGGACAACTATTAAGAGAGTATTCGTTTATATATGTGGCACAAAATATTGTGATATATGCTACCAAGGAAAACCTGGAGGTGACAGTGAATTAAATGTACATGACTTTGTCGATGCCAACTGGGCAAGAGATATGAATCGATGAAGGTTGACAAGTGGATATGTGTTGAAAATGTTTGGTGTAGCAATCAACTAGATGAGTAAGCAACAAAAGGTCGTAGTCCTGTCAACAACATAAGCTGAGTACATGGCAACCACTCATTGAAGCAAAGAAGCAGTATGGCTATAAAGGCTATGTTCAGGAATAAGGTTTGAGTAGAGAGATATGAAGATACGTTGCGACAGTCAAAGCACAATATTTCTGGAAAATAACTCAAATTATCATTCTAAGACTAAGCACATTGATATACAATACCATTTCGTGAGAGACATGGTGGAAAGAAACAAGGTGCTTCTGGAAAAAGTAGACACGTTGGAAAACATAATAGACTCTTTGACCAAGTCTGTGGGTGATATGAAGTTCTCTTGGTGAAGAGAGGAAATGGGCATTGTTACCCTGGGTCCGTGAACGAGAGTTCAGAGGTATCCTGGTTTCAGCAGAAAAAACAACAAGTGGGAGAATATTGGGTTATTATATTCTTTGTAGTGAAATTCTAGTCGAGGTGGATCAACTAATAGTCGAAGGTCGAGGTGGTTCAACCGGGTAAAGTCAAGTCGAAGGTGGAGGTGGTTCAACCAGGTAGAGTCGAAGTCGAAGGTCAAGGTCATTCAAGGTGTTAAAGAAATTGATAGAAAGTTGAAGAGGTAAACTGATAAGAGGTTGACATGCGAGTGTGTGGCAACCTACTAAAGACTGAATGAAGGCCAAATGGTAATCCGACTTGGTAGTCGACTGTAACAAAATCCTGAGATTCCTGGGATTTGTAGCCAATGATTTGCATGTATCTGTAACCATTTTTGGGTGCCTTTTATTTAGGGTTTTTCCTACTTTAAATCCTATAAAGAAGGTGTGTTGTAATGTTGTAAAAGATAATCAAATGATGATGAATGGCTAATCGCCAAGAATCAATAATCATATAGGTTGTTGGTCATGTAGATGTAAGTCGAATTGGCTATAGGGTTGGTTGTTCTTGTGTAAAGCAAGAAGGTATGATGTCAATTTGTCTTAGGTGTGGGCCAAGGTTAGACATGTAACATTTTATTCTGAATGAATAAGACAACAAGAGAGAAAAACACTCAAAGAATGCTAGTTTTCCCAGTTTGGGTTTCCAGGGTTTGTGTTTGTTTTGTCATTTACTTTCTTGATTAAATATTTCTTGCTCTCTTCTGCTAGGTTTAGGGTGGAAGTGTTCCTCATTTCCCAAAATTTATGGTCGTACGCTTCCCTCACCAAGGGAAAATCATTACCATCGATCAACTTTCATTCTGTACCCCATACCTTGGATCCAATATAGGGTCAAATGTACCCTTTGTCAGTGATACCAGACAATATTTTGTAAACATCAACGAGGGTACATTCAAAGATACTTTGTTGATGTGTATATTCCCCCTTTCCCCACCATCACCCCCATCAACATTATTTCCTCATCTACTTGTGGATCCCTCAGGTCTTTTGATCCTTGGGTGGCACCTCACCCTGAGGATGTTGATTCGTATTGAGCCTCTATTTTGCTCATCTAGATATATATTTTCGATCCGACAATCCCATCAACATCAACTGATACTGATCAACAACTCCATCCTCATATGGAGTGTGATCAACCTATTCCACCTGATCATGTTGTTGACTCTCTAAGTTTAGGTGACATCCTAGATTCCGAGTTTCCTTTGGAAGAGGCCATCCTAGAAATCATGGCTTCCATAGAAAATCCAAGGGATGAGGTGCTACATCAATCATTTTATCCTCATTTAGAACCAACGAGAGTTAGCATGATGAGTTTTGATCTGAGGCTGGGGGAATTTGCTGGGGCATCTAATGAAACCTCTAGTCTTGATCCTTTTCCACCTCGGATATATTTTATGAAACTTGCCACCAAATTCTCTGCCTCCCCTTCCATCAAATATTTATGTTTGATACCTCCTTCCCATCTTGATGGAACCCAGCAAGGAGCTCCCATAGCTCATGAAACCACTCATAATGAGTATCTTTGATCATAAAAAATCGATCTTGCGTGGCATGGCCCTAGCACGGTAAGCCATATGATGCCAATATCGACCCATGAGTTCATCCACGATGAAAAGGATCCTTGGCGTGAGCCTAACCATGGGCTCTACCCTTTCTAAATCATCAAGATGCATAATGCCTTGTACATAGGTGTGTGGTGTGAGTGTGAGTGCACTTTTCCTTTTCCTTTCTCATATCCAAAATGTCAAAAAATATTTTCTTTTTTACGATTTCACTATGCATTTTGACCTTGGAATCTAGTTTACATATGTCGACATGATTCTAGGGAATTTTTATGAAGATGGCGACATCCCCTGAACTTGAGGTACATGTTTCTCAATTGGCATATAGGAATAGGTTTTTCCATGCATTTTTCTCTTTGCATTATTAACCATCCATACTGCCAAGTGTTATGCCTTAGGTTCGAACCCGACCATTTGCGACCTTAGCCATTCCTTTTGCATGTTGTAACTGGTTTGGTAGTGCCTACCCTTCATGGGCGCCCTATTTAGCACCCAAATTTCCATTTGGTGCCCATGTTGCATTTTCCTATAAGCCCAGGAGCCCTCCCTTAGCCTCACCATGACTTGAAGATTGAGCCTCATTTTCCACTCTTCATCTATATTCTGGCCATATCCCATGGGGGTTCTCGAACATTTTTCTTGTTGCTTAATGGTTCCCTATGCATTTTCTTCTTGCGTCATGCCTCCCACTGCTGCGCTTCTGTTTTCCCATATCTCGCTTACCGCTATGCAATAGGTTTGACCATCTGTCTCTTGCATTATTTGGCCTCCATTTTGCATCCCCCTACCCAGAGAGAGAACAACTGTTAAGAGTGGATCTCACTTGCCAGTGCCATTTGCATTATTCATTTCTTAGGCTGGTTCCCTGCAAGTGGAACATAGGAGCATGTTGTTCAACCACTCGTTCTATCCCAACGAGTATACTTTTATCTCTTTTTTGGGCTTGTTAAAATTGAACGAAAAATGTACCAACCATACTTGTGTCATTATTTCATGCTCATTAAACCATGAAGGAGATGAAAAAAAAAGAAAAAAAAGAGAGTGGGTTTTTCACCATGGGTCTATTCTCAAAATGGCAGCGTCGGTCAAGTTTCCCTTGAACATGGCACCTGTTTGAGTCGTCATCATACCGTTGGGTTTTAGCTTGCATAAGAGACATCCCAATAATATGAGTCAGAGATACTCCTCCAACTGGTTACTCTTCCAGTCATCATGGAGAGTGCTCCAATGCCTCTTGCGTTGTTGCACTATATTAATCTATCTCTTGTGTCTTGCTTCCAAGTCACCATTGTGTCGTGATATATGTTCAAGGGAATTTAAAGCCTGCATCGACCATATGTTGTTTTGTTGAATTTTCGAGTCGACCATCCCTGTGTCAGTTGTACTTCATGATACTGTATCTTCACATCATCTCTTGGTTTTTTTTCCATGTCGATTGATGGGGGATACATCAAGGCCCTCCTTCAATGGATCTCTTCCTATTGACTTCAACACATCATCTAAGAGAGGGATTTAGAAACCAACTAGTACCTTAGAGCTTGCAGTCCTTAGTGGTAAGCCTCCTTGTGATCGACAATGGGTTTACATTATTGACTCCTGATTGATTGATTCTACGAGTGTTCGATATTAGATCCTCTATTCACACTCACTAGATTGTAATAGGTATCTTGGGGTCCCTCTTCATCATCGGTGGTCACCCTCGCATTTTTTAACGATACACATCAATGATTGGTAATCAGATGGTTTCTACCATGTTCAACATAAACCCATTTATTTGCATGTCGTAGATTCATACCATTGGGGTTTGGGACAAAGACCTTGGGTTTGGGGCCACATCATTCCTTTACAACATTTCCTCCCAAGTTGTGATGGAGTATATCACTTGTATATGAAGACTTTGGGGGCACTCTCTTTAGTGCTCGTTGTCTTATTGATATCTATGTGTTGTGTCATAGATCCACATTGTATCTGCTGGTGGCTATAATTATGTTCCTGACATAGATATGCATTGTATTTGCTGGTGGCTATGATTAATTTCATGACGTATATCCACATTGTATTGTCTAATGGCTATGGTCTTATTGATGACACAGATCCACTGTGTATTCTTTCAGGGCCATGGTCTATCATTTCATTCCATGGATCCACAATGTAATGTTTGGTGGCCATGCTCATTATGAGTTTGAGTATGTCTACCTAGGGGATTGGTCTATATATACTCGTCCTTGGTGTTTGATTGCAATACTTCTTTGGTTTTTGAACCTCCTTTGATCTCTCCTTACACCACCTCACATGGAATTTATTGTAATGTATTTCGGCCATCCACTCCTTTCTTGACCTCACACATTAGGGGGCATCTATTATATCCTTAATCTGCACTCTATAGGCTAGAGAGGAATCCATCAGAGGAAAAAGGCCCAAATACATCTTTTCCCTAAGAATCAAACCATTTTTGAGCCCTTATTGTCATCCTCGCGGTTCACCTAGTGGACAACAAGCGAGGCCCTTGCTGGACACTAGTAGCTTGTCAAGCGAGGCACTGTCAGACTTATAGAATTGAGGAGTTATGAGGTGATAGGTGAAGAATGAGTTGGATCTTCGTGTCAAAGGCTTAGGAATTCACATCATTTGAGTCTCTAGTGGCCTCTAGAAGATCTAGAAGCCTCTTCTAAGCCTCCTCCAAGAACTATATAACAAAGGAAAGCCTTGGGAAAGGGGGATGAAGAATTTAGAGTATTTTTATGTTGTCCAACTATAGAGTCATCCATCATCATAGCCAAAAGTCAGCGAGCCTAGCTTGACCAAGGAGATGTAAGGAGAGGCAAGGAGCAAAGAAGCTAAAGGATGATGCATATTCATCAAGTTGAGGAATGAATTAAGGAGAGGCAAGGAACAAAGAAGCTAAAGGATGATGCATATTCATCAAGTTGAGGAATGAATTTATATGTATTCTCTATGATTCATTAATAGATCATTTGGTTTTCCCCCTGAATGTTTGTCTTTGATATATGAATATTCAGTTCTGGTTTATATTGTTGTAGATCAGATTAGATCAAGCTATATCTATGATTCTAACACTAGGAAGACAAGTAGAATGGTATTGTTTTGTCTTTGGTCTACAAGGAGCAGGTTGTAGAAGCTGAGGCTGGAACTTCAAGACTATAGCAATAAGGATTCACTAAGGAAAACCTTCAGGAAAAGGTAAGCCATTCTCATATCTCCTTGTTTCTAGGAGAATCATAACTCATGTTTAGGATTGCTATGCCAACTATAGGGAGATCTTACTGATTTTCTCAGTGAGATCCCTGTGATAAAAAATCCCATAACACAGTTGCAGTGAACCACAATTCACTTGTTTCTTGTCTACCTAAATGGTCTACCAAGACAATTGAAGCTACTAGAGCTAATGCGTGTTATGTCTCATCTAGATGACAAAATAAAAGTCAAAAGCAACATGCTAGTGTTACCTTTATTACTCATGTACTAGAAACTTCTGATCCTATTTCCTACTCGGATGCTCAAGGACGATCTGAATGGGAACATGCTATGCATACACAAATTGATTCTTTGTCGGAGAATCACACTTGGGACTTAGTTCCCCAACAGCAAGGGAAGAACATTATGAAGTGTCGATGGGTATACATGACCAAATTTACCTCTAAAGGGATTGTCGAGAGACATAAAACATGCCTTGTTGCAAAGAGATTTTCTCAACAAGAAGGTATCAACTACACTGAGACCTTTTCCCCTATTTCAAAGATGAACTACGTTCGACTGATTCTTTCCCTTGCTACTTGTTTTGGATGGAAAATTCATCCAATGGATGTGAAGAGTGCCTTTGTTCATGGAGACCTATCTGAAGAAATTTTCATGGAACAACCACCCGGTTTTGTGACAGATTCTAACCTTGTTTGTCGACTTAAGAAGTTGTTCTACGATTTGAAACATGCTCCTCGAGCTTGGTATGCTAGGATCAACAATTTCTTTCTTCGACTTCGTTTTAACCATTGTGAATCTAATCATAGCTTGTATGTACTCCATACCAATGGAGACACTTTGATTGTTGTTGTATATGTAGATGACCTACTCATTACTTGATCCAGGAGGATCTCCACACAAAGAATTAACTTCATGGAGAAAATCATTAAACTTTGCACACCATGGAGAAAAATCATTAACTTTAAACACCATGGAGAAAAATTCATTAAAATGCCAATTAATGATAAGTGGCAAAGAATAATCAATTAATCATGAATGATTTAATTGTAATAAATGATTAATACTTGAAGTGAGTTGGAAAATCTCATGTATTATTCATTTAATTGTAAAAACGTGAAATTAGTTGTGAGAATCCAACTCACAAATTAGTTTCCCGAATTTAAGGGAAAAAAGGAATACTTGGAGTGAGTGGAAATCTCACTTATTATTTGTAAAAATATGAAATTAGTTTTATGTGAGAATCCAACTCACAAATTAGTTTCCTAATTTTGAGAGGAAATTAGTTTCCTAGTCTTAAGGAGGAAGTTAAGGGTCTCATGAGTTGGTTTGGACTCTTCCTCACTTTATTACAAGCAGATTCGTAATCTCAAGGAGGAAGTTAAGGGTCTTTCTCATTTTTGTCCTTGGGTAGGTACTAGATCCTAAATTCATGGATCTTGTCTTTTTGAATTATGGAGCTAGGAAAAATTATTTAAACCCGTTTATTGGGATAGATTGGAAGAAGGATATGACAGGATTTTTGGAGGCCTTTGAGGAGAGAAGGCTATGAGAGGATTTTGGAGAGATCTTTGAGGAGATAAACATGCATTCATGCTTGTGGTTTGTATGTAAGCCCCTTTTGGGAGAGTCAAGCCCCTTTTGGGAGAATGTCGTCCTTCTAGTGTATGAAGAATTGTGCCACCTTTTTGTGAGAACATTTCAGCTATGTCAAAGGAAGGATAATGAAGCGATTCATATTCCAGCAGATCTGGAGACGTAGCCATACTGGTCAACTTTGTTAACAATGGTGATCTCTTGTCATATGTTGTTATTTCATCTCATGTTTCCTTATGCATGCTTTATTTCCGCAATTATGTTTTATGAAATGCATTAGGTAATGGATTATGAGACAAACAACATATTTCAACAAGTTATATTCAATTTGGAT
>JASDQU010738452.1:58177-70321 GCA_032191745.1 Picea mariana | reverse complement strand
TATTTCAACAAGTTATATTCAATTTGGATTCAAGTCTTTATAAGCACTTCAATTTCACCTTTAATGCAATCAAGTTCAATTAAAATGATCTTAAATCTGACCTTATCAAGTGGCCTAGAGCCAAGTAAAGATTGGTATCAGTGTCACCCTGGTCTCAGATCAAGTGGTATCAAAGCAGGATTGACATGGATTGCAGGTGTTGAATGCAAGATGGAAAAGACACCAAAGCATGCATGGCTCAACGAGCTACACGAAATTAACTAGAGCATTCAAGCAGAGAACGTCGAGTTGAAGAAGATGCTGCGAGATGCAGAAGAAGAAAATAAGAGATTCTGACTTGAATTACAAGCCATGGAAGAGGATTTTACAAAGTTGCAAAGTGATGAAGGCTTAGCAAATCCATCCTCCACACCTGATCACGAATTGGTAACCGAGGTAAACAATACTTCTTCCGTTTCATGTTCTTCTCATTATGATGATGAATTTGGTGCTTTTGAGCAACACACTACATGCATTGGCTTGAAGCTAATGAAGAAAATGGGGTATCAAGGAAGAGGAGTTGGAGCCAATGGCCAAGGCATTTTGAATCCCATCAAAGTGGTGGAATTACTTCAATATGTAGGACTAGGATTTGTCAAAGAGGAAGTTGGAGAGTGCTCCAAAGCAGTAGAAGCAAGAGAGTCCTCAAGTGATGAATTAATGAAGGATGAGAGCACATCATCCCATTTTGATGATCATGATTATGAGTCATCTCCAAAGGGAGGTGAGTAGTTCGAGGAAAGAGCTAAGGCAAGTTATCCTTGCCAAGCCTGCACGAGAGACAACCAAGCAAGGTATAAAAGGTCTCAATATTCAAACGTTCCTTTTGATTATAAGGAAATTGGCAATGATAAACAAAGTTTATGGCACTTAAAACCATGTACATTTTGTGGTATGAATAACCATGCTGTTGCTAAGTGTTGGAAAATAATGGTCTTATACAAGAAGGTTATGACAACTAGGAAGAAGCCAAGACATGAATATCCTTCTCCACATGGGAAGAAAAAGAAGGGCATGAAAACATGGATCAAGAAGAACCATTGCACCCATTGCAACAAGGGTGGACATTAGGAAGCCACATGTTGGAAACTCCATTCAGAGTTGTGTCCCAAGAAGGACAAAGGAAGCTAGCTACACGAAGAAGGCTAGCCACTGAAAAATAAACAACGCAGAAAGGAGGATATATTTGTCTTGATGACTGAAAGGATGAATAAAATTTTTGAGTCAGATGATAGAGGTTGCCTATTCTGAGTAATCGAGCCATGGGGCTCCAAAATAACTCAAAAATCAAAGTGACCAGAATTCGAAGAAAATGCACTAGATTGAAGAGCTCGATGAGAGATTTCGGTTGTGCAAATGAATCGTCAAACAGATTTCTGGTGACAAAGTTATGGCCAAATAAGAGAAACTGATGAAATCTGTATAGTGTTGATGTCAGCATGCTGATGTGGCAGCACAGGGGATGCCACATGTCATCCGTACATGTTGATGTGGCATTGATCGTACAACTTACGTGGCTTCTGTACAGAATGGTGTGGCATCCGTACAGGCTAACATGGCAGTTGGCTGAGATGATGACGTGGCATCTGTATAGGCTAACGTGGCACTGACTGTACAACTGACATGGTAGCTGACTGGGTCGATGACATGGCATCTGTACAAAAAGACGTGAGACTAACCATACAACCGATGTGGGAACTAATTGGGTCGATGATGTGGCGCTGATCATATAGCTGATGTGGCAGCTGACTGGGATAATGATGTGACTTCCATACAATTGACCTGGCACTAACCATACAACTGATGTGGCAGCTAACTGGGCCAATGACATGGAAACATGACGTTGATAGTGTGACGTGGCAACACTAGAGGCTGCCACGTATCACCTGGAAATGCACCTTTTGACTGCCACTTGGGACAATCGAAAAGTTGCATGTGGCACCCCTAGGAGGTGCCACATGGAACCATACAACACAGTCAACATGTGAATGATGTGGCAGATGGTGACATCAACACGTTGATGTAGAAACACCAAAGGCAGCCATGTGTCATGCCTTTTTGGCACTTTTAGGGGTCCAAGTGGACTAGTAAGAATGTGCCATGTGGCATCCATATGGATTCCACATGGAAGTACGAAGGTGATGTGGCAGTGGCATAGACACATTTATTACAGAAGGTATGACCCTGTTTGGCACACATTATGAGGCAAAGAGCCCAAGGGGTCCATAAGTCACAATGACAGAATTGGATGAAATTATAATCATTTTTGCATGATTTTTCACCATAAATCCACTGGTGCAGTCAAAATTTGGATTTGAGCAGTGGATTTTAGGGCTCATGATAGAAGCCCAATTTTTTCATTAATGCTTTAGCACACATTTTGAGGCAAGGAGCCTGAAAGTGATAGTGAATTTTTTTTACAAAGCTATAGTAATTTTTTGCATTATTTTTCACTATGAATCCAATGGTGTAGTTCGTTTTGTGATTTGAGCAACGGATTTTCAGAGATTATGTCTAAAGCCCATTCTTTCCATTAATGCATGGCATGCTTTATGAGGCAAAGCTGCAACTTTCAGAACATGATCATGTCTACAGTAAAAAGTTGCAGAATGACTAGACATACCTGCTAGTGCTCTGTATGTTGAGTTTTGAACCAAATATTGGGTGCCTTGGCACATAAACCAATGTAAGATTTATGCATTTATGGTTTTGTCTTGTTTTTGAAATTTTCAAAAGGATGAATGTATGTTGCAAATTCTAGTGATCTTTGAGTGCTACCACAAGGCATCAAGATCTGATTTAATGCAGGAAATTCATTGTATAAGCCTTGCATGAAAACCGAGGTAGTGTGACGCTGATAAGAACATTTTGACAATTCGTCAGAAGAGAACATCTCTTTGTAGGAAAGACATTGCCACATGTTTGTGAGAACTTATCCCCTATGTTGTCTGAGAAGGTTGTCTCCTTGAAGGAGAGACATTGCCACATGATTGTGTAACCAATATTGAATGCATTTGTCTTATGCCTAAACATTGTAATGGGTCTTGTAACCACTGCTGAGTGAGAGGCATTGTTTTTTCTAAGGCATGTTTGGGAAATCATTGTAAACTTGTCCATGGGAGTTTTATAAACTCTTGGAAAGTATGGTACTACTTTGAAAATTCATAATCCATGTATTGTTAGCTACATATTTGCATTGATGTAAGTGTTGGCATCGACATCCTCATTCTAAAGTACAAATACTCAATCTTTGGTATGTCTTGTCATTCTACAACTTTTTACTGTAGACATGATCATGTTCTACAAGTTGCAACTTTGCCTCATAAAGCATGCCATGCATTAATGGGAAGAATGGGCTTTAGACATAATCCCTGAAAATCCATTGCTCAAATCACAAAACGAACTACACCATTGGATTCATGGTGAAAAATCATGCAAAAAATGACTATAACTTTGTAAAATTTTGTCACTATCACTTCCAGGCTTCCTGCATCAAAATGTGTGCTAAATCATTAATGAAAAAAGTGGGCTTCTGCCATGAGCCCTAAAATCCACTGCTCAAATCCAAATTCTGACCACACCAGTGGATTTATGGTAAAAAACGTGCAAAAATGATTATAATTTCATCCAATTCTGTCACTGTGACTTCTGGACCCCTTGGGCTCTTTGCCTCATAATGCGTGCCAAATAGGGTCGTACCTTCTGTAATAAATGTGTCTATACCATTGCCACATCACCTCCGTACTTCCATGTGGCATCCATATGGATGCCACGTGGCACATTCTTACTGGTCCACTTGGACCCCTAAAAGTGCCAAAAAGGCATGACACGTGGCTACCTTTGGTGTTTCCACATCAACGTGCTGACATCACCATCTGCCACATCATTCACATGTTGACTATGTTGCATGGTTCCATGTGGCACCTCCTAGTGGTGCCACATGGAACTTTTTTATTGTCCCAAGTGACGGTCAAAAGGTCCATTTCCAGGTGATACGTGGCAGCCTCTAGTGCTTCCATGTCACATTGTCGGCGTCATGTTTCCACGTCATTGGCCCAATTAGCTACCACATCAGTTGTACAGTCAGTGCCAGGTCAATTGTATGGATGCCACATCATTAGCCTAGTCAGCTACCACATTAGCTATACGATCAATGCCATGTCATCGATCCATTCAGTTGCCACATCTGTTGTATGGTTAGTCACACGTCTTTCTGTACAGATGCCATGTCATCAGCCTAGTTAGCTGCCATGTCAATTGTATAGTTAGTGCCATGTCAGCCTATATGGATGCCACATCATCAACCTAGCCAACTACCATGTTAGCCTGTACGGATTCCACTCCAATCTGTACAGATGCCATGTCAGTTGTACGGTCAACGCCACATTAACATGTACAGATGACACGTGGCATCCCCTGTGGTGCCACATCAATATGATGGCGTCAACACTGTATAGATTTCATCAGTTTCTCCTGTTTGGCCATAACTTTGTCACCAGAAATCTATTTGACGATTCATTTGCACAAACACAATCTCTCGTCGAGCTCTTCAATCTAGTGCATTTTCTTCGAATTCTGGTCACTTTGATTTTTGAGTTAATTTGGAGCCCCATGGCTCGATTACTCAGAATAGGCAGCCTTTATCAACTGACTCAATAATTTTATTCATCCTTTTAGTCATCAAGACGAATATATCCTCCATTCCATGTTGTTTATTTTTTGGTAGCTAGCCTTCTTCTTGTAGCTGGCTTCCTTTGTCCTTCTTGGGACACAAATCTGAATGGAGTTTCCAACATGTGGCTTCCTAATGTCCACCCTTGTTGCAATGGTTATTCTTGATCCATGTTTTCATGCCCTTCTTTTTCTTCCCATGTGGAGAAGGGTATTCATGTCTTGGCTTCTTCTTGGTTTCCATAACCTTCTTGTATAAGACCATTCTTTTCCAACACTTAGCAACATCATGGTTATTCATACCACAAAATGTAAATGGTTTTAAGTGCCATAAAATTTGTTGATCATTTCCAATTTCCTTATAATCAAAAGGAACGTTTGAATACTGAGACTTTTTATACCTTGCTTGGTTGTCTCTGGTGTAGGCCTAGCGAGGATAACTCACCTTAGGTCTTTCCTTGAACTACTCACCTCCCTTTGGAGATGAATCATAATCACGATCATCAAAATGGGATGATACGCTCTCATCCTGCACTAATTCGTCACTTGAGGAATCTCTTGCTTCTACTGCTTTGGAGCACTCTCCAAATTCCTCTTTGACAAATCCTAGTCTTTCATATTGAAGTAATTCCACCAATTTGATGGGATTCAAAATTCCTTGGCCATTGGCTCCAACTCCTCTTCCTTGATACCCCATTTTCTTCATTAGCTTCAAGCCAATTCCTGTAGTGTGTTGCTCAAAAGCACCAAAGTCATCATCATAATGAGAAGAACATGAAACATAAGCAGTATTGTTTACCTCGCTTACCAATTCTGGATCAGGTGTGGGGGATGGATTTTCTAAGCATTCATCACTTTGCAAATTTGTAAAATCCTCTTCCACAACTTGTAATTCAAGTCACAATCTCTTATTTTCTTCTTTTGCATCTCACAACATCTTCTTCAACTCGATATTCTCTGCTTGAATGCTTTAGTTATTTTCTTGTAGCTCGTTGAGCCATGCCTAGTTTGGTGTCTTTTCCATCTTGCATTCAAAACCTGGAATTCGTGTCAATCTTGCTTTGATACCACTTGATCTGAGACCAGGGTGACACTCATACCAATCTTTACTTGGCTCTAGGCCACTTGATAAGGTCAGATTTAAGATCATTTTAATTGAACTTGATTGCATTAAAGGTGAAATTGAAGTGCTTATAAAGACTTGAATCCAAATTGAATATAACTTGTTGAAATATGTTGTTTGTCTCATAATCCATTACTTAATGCATTTAATAAAACATAATTGTGGAAATAAAGCATGCATAAGGAAACATGAGATGAAATAACAACACATGAAAAGAGATCACCATTGTTAACGAAGTTCACCAGTATGGCTACATCTCTAGATCCGTTGTAATATGAATTGCTTCATTATCCTTCCTTTGACATAGCTGAAATGTTTTCACAAAAAGGTGGCACAATTCTTCATACACTAGAAGGACGACATTCTCCCAAAAGGGGATTACATACAAACCACAATCATGAATGCATGTTTCTCTCCTCAAAGAGCTCTCCAAAATCATCTCATAGACTTTTTGAGTCAGTTGATAGAGGCTGCTTATTCTGATTAATCGAGCCATGGGGCTCCAAAATAACTCAAAAATCAAAGTGACCAGAATTCGAAGAAAATGCACTAGATTGAAGAGCTCGACGAGAGATTTCGGTTGCGCAAATGAATCGTCAAATTTTTTTTTGGTGACAAAGTTATGGCCAAACAAGAGAAACTGATCAAATCTATACAGTGTTGATGTCAACATGCTAATGTGGCAGCACAGGGGATGCCACATGTCATCCGTACATGCTGATGTGGCGTTGACTGTACAACTGAAGTGGCATCTGTATAGAATGGCCTGGCATCCGTACATGCTAACATGGAATTTGGTTGCACTGATGACATGGAATCCGTATAAGCTGATGTGGCATTGACTGTACAACTGACATGGAAGCTGATTGGGCTGATGACATGGCATCTGTACAGAAAGATGTGCAACTAACCATACAAATGATGTGGCAATTGACTGTGTCGATGATGTGGTGTTGATCGTATAGCTGATGTTGCAAATGACTGGGATAATGATGTGACATTCGTACAATTGACCTGGCACTGACGTGGGTCGATGACGTGGCATCGACTGTACAACTGACATGGTAGCTGACTGGGCCGATGACATGGCATCTGTACAGAAAGATGTGCGACTAACCATACAACTGACGTGGCAATTTATTGGGTCGATGATGTGGCGCTGATAGTATAACTGATGTGGCAGCTGACTGGGCTAATGATGTGACATCCGTACAATTGACCTGGCATTGACCATACAACTGATGTGGAAACTAACTGGGCCAATGACGTGGAAACATGATGTCGACAGTGTGACGTGGCAACACTAGAGGCCGCTACGTATCACCTAAAAATGGACCTTTTGAATGTCACTTGGGACAATAGAAAATTTCCATGTGTCACCCCTAGGAGGTGCCACATGGAACCATACAACACAATTGACATGTGAATGATGTGGTAGATGTTGACATCAACATGCTGATGTGGAAACACCAAAGGCAACCATGTGTCATGCCTTTTTGGCACTTTTAGGGGTCCAAGTGGACCAGTAAGAATGTGTCACATGGCATCCATATGGATGCCACATGGAAGTATAGAGGTGATGTGGCAGTGGTATAGACACATTTATTATAGAAGGTACAACCCTGTTTGGCACGCATTATGACGCAAAGAACCCAAGGGGTCCATAAGTCACAGTGACAGAATTGGATGAAATTATAATCATTTTTACATGGTTTTTCACCATAAATCCACTGGTGCAGTCAGAATTTGGATTTGAGCAACGGATTTTAGGGCTCATGGCAGAAGACCACTTTTTTCATTAATGCTTTAGCACACATTTTGAGGCAGGGAGCCTGGAAGTGATAGTGACAAAATTTTACAAAGTTATAGTCATTTTTTGCATGATTTTTCATCATGAATCCAATGGTGTAGTTCGTTTTGTGATTTGAGCAACATATTTTCAGGGATTATGTCTAAAACCCATTCTTGCCATTAATGCATGGCATGCTTTACGAGGCAAAGTTAGAACTTTCAGAACATGATCATGTCTATAGTAAAAAGTTGCATAAAGACGAGACATACCTGCTAGTGCTGTGTATGCTGAGTTTTGAACCAAAGATTGAGTGCCTTGGCACATAAACCAATGTAAGATTTATGCATTTATGGTTTTGTCTTGTTTTTGAAATTTTCAAAAGGATGAATGTATGTTGCAAATTCTAGTGATCTTTGAGTGCTACCACAAGGCATCAAGGTCTGATTTAATGCAAGAAATTCATTGTGTAAGCCTTGCATGTAAACTGAGGCAGTGCGACGCTGATAAGGCCATTTTGAAAATTCATCAGAAGAGACCATCTCTTTGTAGGAAAGACATTGCCACATGTTTGTGAGAACTTAGCCCCTATGTTGTCTAAGGAGATTGTCTCCTTGAAGAAGAGACATTGCCACATGATTGTCAGAATCCAGTCCCTTTGTATTGTAAAGGTTGTGTAACCACTATTGAGTACATTTGTCTTATGCCTAAACATTGTAATGGGTCTTGTAACCACTATTGAGTGAGAGGCATTGTTTTGTCTAAGGCATGTTTGGGAAATCATTGTAAACTTTTCCATGGGAGTTTTATAAACTCTTGGAAAGTATGGTACTACTTTGAAAAGTCATAATCCATGTATTGTCAGCTACATATTTGCATTTATGCAAGTGTTGGCATGGACATCCTCATTCTGAAGTACAAAGGTGAAAGAGAAGAAGGGTGCAACATTGATCCATATTTTATGAGCAGAACGAAATGAATATAGATTATTATCAAAAGATTCTTAACACAGAATAACAAAGATACAATAAAACTAGTTTCTATTCAATAAGGAAATAAGATGAAACTGTAAAATGTAGTGAAAAACAAGCTTGTTGGAATGGTGGTGGCTTATCTCTTAGAAGAGATGTGACAACTATGCTCATTCGCAAGAAGATGAGTACAATGAGGCTCTAAAGGCCTTTTTATAATAAACATGATTTCGAAAACCCTAGACATCCAAAAACCTAACCCTAGGAGATGAAGCTCCAAAATTCATGTGGGCCCCGTTGGGGTAAGTTAGTACATCAACTTCCCGGGGTCGTAACGTTTGCATACGATCTTCGTTTCAGGCACACGATAGTCCGTTGGAAAGGTCTATCCGAGGACTGAACATGTTATAGTAAGACTCTAACTTCAACAATAATTTGGCTATGTCCAGCCCTAAAAACACTGTTTAGGGCCTCAAAACGACTCTGGAAGTCGGGGACTCAAAAACTAGGAAGAAATTGCCAAACTGGAAAACTGCCAAAATGAACTAGCTGGAATAGGTGGGAGGCCACCAACATCCATATGGATCAATCCTCCCCCCTTAGGAAGTGATGGTCTCCATTTCATTGAGTTCCCCCATTAGATGAGGAAATTTCTGCTGAACTTTTCCCCGGGTGAGCCACTTGCCTTGGTGCAGGAACTGCCCTGCTTTGACAACTCGATAAAGTTGGATCCTTTGTTGTCAAGTTCCCTTGACCTGTGTGTCCACAATTTGATCACTGGATGCCAGTTGCATGCAGTCAGGGTTGAGATCTTTTGGTATCAATTGTTCTGCTATCTCTAAGGTGTCAAATAATGGTGGGAAATATGGCCGAAGGAGAGCCACGTTGAACACTGGGTGCAGGCTAAGGAAAGGGGGAATGCTAAGCTCAAAACAATTGTCACCCAAAACCTTGGTGATGGTTTAAGGTCCATAACGAAGTGGGCAAAGCTTTTGATGGGGCCCTGTAAGGTGTTCTTTCTGCAAGTGAAACAAATTTTTTTCTCCCACCTCAAACTTATGTGGCACTCGGTGTTGATCATGGCGCTGGTTGTACTTGGCATTGAAATTTTGTAAAATATCATGAACCCATTGGTGGATGTGCTAGATCCACTCAATGAATGGGGTAGCTTTTTCAGCTTCAGTTGGAGCAGGAGATGAGTTGGATGAGGTGGCTGCAAGGGGTAGTGCAACATCCATGGGACCTAATGGTTGGAATCCCAACCCCAACTGAAAGGGGATGTGGCCAGTTGAGCTAAGTAGGGCTCAGTTGTAGCTATGATAAACATAGGGAAGACTTTCATCCCATGTGCAGGGGTTCTTGGAATTGTACATGCACAGGATATGAACAATCATCCAATTGATGACCTTAGTTTGGCCATCTGTCTGGGGGTGGAAAAAAGTGGATTTGGTGAGCATGGTTTCCATTAGTGACCAGAGGCTCGACCAAAATGTGCTAAGGAACCGACTATCCCGATCCGAGACAATGGTTTATAGGATTCCAAAATGTACCCATACTCATTCAAAGAAGAGCTTGGCAGTGGCCTCTGCTGTGATGCTCTTCTTACAGGCGGCCATAATCGCCATCTTGGAAAAGTGATCAACGGCCACAAAAACATAGTCATTTCCCCTCTTAGTGGATGGAAGACCCAACATGTAGTCCATTGATATGGATTCCCATGACTTGTCTGGAGTAGGCAGAGGGGTGTACGTACCCTATTTCTTAGTGGTCGGTTTGGAAATAACGCAGACACTGCAGGATCTGATATACTTTCCCACATCCTGTCGAAGTTTCGGATGATGAAAATGTTTATGCAGTACTGCCACTTTCTTTTTGATGCCAAAGTGTCCTGCCACCCAACTGTATTGGACTTCCCAAATCAGCTCCGCACACTCACTAGATGGAACACAGAGATGGCCCATATGGCACAATAGCGCATACTGGAAATTAGCGACAACTGAGTTTCCGCCCAACATTTGGTAGGTTGTGGTGAAATCCGGGTCTGTCTCATAGAGGTGGGGCCATCCGGAGGTCTCATGGCTGCAAGAGTCTAGCACTGTGGTGAGTTCCACGACTGGAGGTCGGCTGAGGCAGTCAATGAATCGGTTGGTACTTCCTATGTTATACTTGATGTTGAGGTGGAATTGCTGCAAGTATGTGGACCACTTCTGATGGTGGTCATTCTGCAATTTGCCTTGTGTTTGCATGAACTGCAATGAATTATGATCAGTGTGGATGACTGTCTCCTTCCCAAGAATGTAATGTCTCCACTATCGGTAGGCTTGCACAATGGAGTATATTTCTTTGTTGTAAGTAGGGAACTTATGGACAACATATGATAGTGTCTCACTATGATAGGCCACAGGGTGGCCGTGCTGAGTGAGAACGACGCCCACAACATAGTTTGAAGCATTTGTCTCAATCTCAAAGGGTTGTTGCAGGTCTGTTAATGAAAGTATTGGGGCTGAGCATAAGCGCTGCTTCAAATCATCGAATGGTTGTTTTTTGGACATACCCCACACAAAATTTTCCTTACCGCCACCCCTGGTTACTTGGCTGAGGGTCCATGCAATATGGGAGAATCCGAACATGAACCTGCGATAGAAATTGGCAAGGCCCAAGAAGCTCCAAAGCTTAGTGAATGTGGTTGGGGTTGTCCAGTCACATATGACTTGGATCTTGGTGGGATCCACATGTACACCATGTTGATCAATGATGTAGCCCAGGTAATGGACCTTGTCCATGCCGAAGGAGCATTTTTCCAAGTTGGCATATAGCTTGTGCTGCTGTAGGGTGTGCAAAACCTTCTAAATATGATGCAAGTGTTCCGCCCAAGTCTTGCTATAGATGAGGATGTCATCCAGATACACCACTACAAAATTATTGGTGAATGGTCACAGGATATCATCCATCATCCTCATGAAAGTTACTGGAGCATTTGTCAACCCAAAGGGCATGACCATCCATTCAAGCACACCTTCTTTTGACTTGAAGGTGGTCTTCCATACATTGGTCTGTTCTGTTGGGACCTAGTGGTAGACAGAATTCGGATCAATATTACTAAAGTATTTGGCCCACGTGAGCTGATCAAGAAGGTCGTTGATTCAAGGAATCTGGTATCGTTTCCTGATTGTGATTTTATTTGAGGACTTGATTAAATGCAGAGTCACCATGTCCCATCTTTCTTCTGTACCAACATGATTGGGCTCCCATAAGGCGATGATATGGGATGGATGTGCCCCTTGTGGAGCAGTTCTTAGATCTACCACTTGATATCCTCATTCTGTAACATAGAGTGGCGGTAGACTGGCCCATTGGGCAGCGGTGCACCGGGGGTCAGATCGATGGGATTCTTGACCTGACAGTGCAGAGGTACCCTAGTAGGTGAGGAGAAGATATCTTAGTATTCTTCCACGACCTTATCCATTTGCTTCTGATGTGTGAAGAGGTTAGCTACGGAGGCCCTGGATGTGGCTGCAATCTTTCGATCACTCTGAGAGAGAATCATGAAG
>JASDQU010738452.1:29515-48243 GCA_032191745.1 Picea mariana | reverse complement strand
AATCTCCCTTAATATTTTCTTGAAACTCTATCAACACATGAATCTAGCTCCCATCCATCATAGTAGGTGATTCGTCTTCCTCAAGCGAAACTAGCTGAGCCGTCCTACCCAAGGCATCGGTGGAAATATTTAGTTTGTCTGACCTCTACTTGATCCAGTCATGTCAAATTCGACCAAGAAGTCCTGCCAGCACGCTTTCCTGGGGGACATCTTGGGTTATGTAACAAAGTATCTCGTCGCCACATTATCCATCTTGACCATGAAACACATGCCTAACAAGTAGTTCCTCCATACTTGTAAACAATGCACAACAACAATCATTTCCTTTTCATGAACCATATACCTTCATTCATGATCCTGTAGCTTCCTGAGCTCTCAAAAGCCATGGGGTGCCCATCCTGCATCAAAACTCCTCCTATGGAAAAGTCTAAGTCTTTTTTCTGCACTTCAAATGATTTCTAAAAGTTGGGTAGCTTCAACACCATGGCATAGACAATTCTGCATTTCAACTCTTCAAATGCAAACTTGCACTTTTCCATCCAATTCTAAGACCTCTCCTTCAACAAATTTGCCAATGGTGCAGAGATATTGGAATATCCTTATACAAATATTTAGTAGTAGTTAGTTAATCCAAGGAATACCCTCACAATGTGCACAATGTCTGTCTCCTCCTAATTTGCGATTGCAGGGATCTTCGCAGGGTCCATGTGAATGATTTAGTGTCCAACCTAGTGGCCTAGGAAGGCTATTTTGGTCTACCCGAAAATGCACTTGGACTTCTTCAAGAATAACTAATGCTTTCACAACCTTGTAAAGACTGCCTCCAATTTTTTTTCGTGCTCCTCTATACTCTCACTGAAAACTATGATATCGTCTAAGTAGAACACCACAAACTTGTCCAAGGATTTCCTAAGAATGTCATTCATCAATGTGACGAAGGTGGCTGGAGCATTGCATGGACTGAATGACATCACCAGGAAATCATAAATTCCATATCGTGTCACCATTTGTTAGCACATAGGATGTATAGGGGTCAAATTTTCTAAGCTTCTAGGTTTGAGTCATAGGGTCATTTTATTTAAGGTTTTTTTAGTCATGCCTTATGTCAATAAATTATGTTTTGATTGTTTCATGAGTCGATAAAATTTACCATAGTCCATGTGAGAGTCTTGGTGTCATGATAATGGTCATCATCATTAGATAAAAAAGGGAAATTTTTGGTCACACCTTTTGTATAAAGCTCATCATTATCAAGTGTTGTGTCGCAAAAGGGTGTACAAAGGGTTTTCATGTCGTATCTAACTTTTTGGGGGTCAAGTCATATGTCAAGCCCATCTTCCGCAAACTCTCCTAAAAGTTCACAACGGATCAAGAAAGGTACATTATGCACTAATCACAGACCATCATGTTTTAGAAACGTAGCAAATGGTATTCTATTATTTTCAGTGCCATCTATTTCACCAATTTTCCTTCAATTCAGTTTCAGAAGGAGGTTTATCATTTTGAACAAAGCATGCTGCAAACTGGTTTAAATTGTGGTGCTACGAATTTCCTGTAGTAGATTGAAGTCAGATTAAAGGCTTAAAGGAACTGTCAGTGTAGTGCATGTGAAAATGGTTGAGCTTCCCATATACCAGGTGCTCTATTTAGATGCCCAATTTCATTACCTGAAGGTTTATCATAATTGGATTTTAATTGCTGCAATTTTTCTGCGCGCTGCAAACTGTTCCATAGTATTTGCGCTGCAAAACTCCTTTCACTTGGTCAGTTTTTCCAGTCTTTTTTATCTTAAGCATTTGCAGACCCAAGTCTCTTGTTTTTTATACCAAAGATCAATTGCATCCCTTTTCTATGGCCATGACCCTATCTGCTGCAATTTCTAGTTAAGTGTTGCGAACTATTTCCATTGTACGCGTTGCAAATTAGTTGCGCTACGAACCCTCTGTTTTTCCCAATTTGAAAAATTGCTCGTTGATAGTATTTTCTTTCAGATTTGAAATATTATCTTATCTAAATATTTTTCCTTTCAAACCTGTCACTTTTCAAAGTCTTCTGATAAGAAACCCTAGTCTAAAAACCATCCACTGCAAACTTCGTATGTGCGCTGCAAACTGAGAAACTGCGCTGCTAATGCTCTGTTTCACATAACTGCCTGATTTAGCCTGTGTTAGAGTTTTTACTTAGTGCATGGGTTGTCATCCTTTTTCCCATCTCTTATTTTTGTAGAAAACCCTATTTTTTGCAAATATCAAACAGTCAAAAACTAATTCATCAGTTTCATTATTAGTTGGTAGCAACTGTTATCAAAAGGAGAAAGATTTTTAATCAGATATCATGGAAAATCAACAAGGTGAGAAGGTTAAAAAAGGAGGAGAAATTGTCAGGGATGAGCCCCATGACCTGTAACTTATAAATTTTGAATTATTTTTCAAAGAAGCATTTAAGAGAGTGGGCTGCTTGGTTTTTTGTGAGAAAATGCAAAGAGGACATCCTAAGGTTGCTAAGTAGTTTGCACTCAATTTTAGTGGGACAACACCATCATGCTCCTCTATACTCTCACTGAACACTAAGATATTGTCTAAGTACAACACCACAAACTTGCCCAAGAATGGCCTAAGAATGTCATTCATCAATGTGCAGAAGGTGGCTGGAGCGTTGCATGGACTGAATGACATCACCAAGAAATCATAACTTCCATATCGTGTCACCATTTGTTAGCACATAGGATGTATAGGGGTCAAATTTTCTAAGCTTCTAGGTTTGAGTCATAGGGTCATTTTATTTTAGGTTTTTTGAGTCATGCCTTATGTCAATAAATTATGTTTTGATTGTTTCATGAGTTAATAAAATTTACCATAGTCCATGTGAGAGTCTTGGTGTCGTGATAGTGGTCATCATCATTAGAGAAAAAGGGGAAAGTTTTGGTCACACCTTTTGTATAAATCTCATCATTATCAAGTGTTGTGTCTCAAAATGGTGTACAAAGGGTTTTCATGTCGTATCTAACTTTTTGGGGGTCAAGTCATATGTCAAGTCCATCTGCTGCAAACTCTCTTGAAATTTCACAACGGATCAAGAAAGGTACAATATGCACTAATCACACACCATCATGTTTTAGAAACGTGGCAAATGGTATTCTATTATTTTCAGTGCCATCTATTTCACCAATTTTCCTTCAAGTTAGTTTCAGAAGGAGGTTTATCATTTTGAACAAAGCACGCTGCAAACTGGTTTAAATTGTCGCGCTACGAATTTCCTGTAGCAGATTGATGTCAGATTAAAGGCTTAAAGGAACTGTCAGTTTAGTGCATGCGAAAATGGTTGAGCTTCACATATACCAAGTACCCTATTTAGATGCTCAATTTCATTACCTGAAGGTTTATCATAATTGGATTTTAATTGTTGCAATTTTTCAGCGCGCTGCAAACTGTTCCATAGTATTTTCATTGCAAAACTCCTTTCACTTGGTCAGTTTTTCCAGTCTTTGTAGACCCAAGTCTCTTGTTTTTTATACCAAATATCAATTGCATCCCTTTGCTATGGCCATGACCCTATCTGCTATGATTTCTAGCTAAGTGTTGCAAACTATTTCCATTGTACGCACTGCAAATTAGTTGCGCTACGAACCCTATGTTTTTCCCAATTTGAAAAAATCCTCGTTGACAGTATTTTCTTTCAGATTTGAAATATCATCTTATCTAAATATTTTTCCTTTCGGACCTGTCACTTTTCAAAGTCTTCTGATAAGAAACCCTAGTCTAAAAACCATCCACTGCAAACTTCGTATGCGCGTTGCAAACCGAGAAACTACATTGCTAATGCTCTGTTTCACATAACTGCAAGATTTAGCCCGTGTTAGAGTTTTACTTAGTGCAGGGGTTGTCATCCTTTTTCCCATCTCTTATTTTTGTAGGAAACCCCATTTTTGCAAATATCTAACAATCAAAAACTAATTCATCAGTTTCATCATTAGTTGGTAGCAACTGTTATCAAAAGGAGAAAGGTTTTTAATAAGATATCATGGACAATCAACAAGGTAAGAAGGTTAAAAAAGGAGTAGAAATTGTCAGGGATGAGCCCCGTGACTTGCAACTTATAAATTTTGAACTATTTTTTAAAGAAACATTTCAGAGAGTGGGCTGCTTGGTTTTTTGTGAGAAAATGAAAAGAGGACATCCCGAGGTTGCTAAGCAGTTTGCACTCAATTTCAGTGGGACAAAGACTAAGGTGGGTGCATTGGAGTTTGAAGTTTCATAGAAATCTATTTCTACAACCACATATATACCTGTTCATGGTGAAAAATGGTTTAAATCCATGCCCTTGAATTCTACATTTTCCAAGGTGTTCCTAAAACCTGAATATCAAGGAGACAACCTATCCAAGGGATTGCCAGGAAATCATATGGTGGAATATTTTGACAAAATGTTCAGAGTTATTAAGAGGTATTTCACTTGTGAAGGAAGGTTCAATATGGTCTATCAATATAATATCAGATTGTTACTTCACTTTACTGGGAAAGAGTCCATGAACCTACCCTTTTATCTATTCAGGAGCATTGGGAAGATGTCAGATAGAGTCCAAGCTAAATCTAAGCAAGTGGATACTAGTGTTTTTCATTATAGTTTAATAAAAATGCTAGTATTTGAAGAGTTGAAGAAGACCAATAATGATTGGGATGTTTTCGTAGATGGATCAAGATTTCAGCTAGATGTTGCTCACACACCACAGTAAAAGAGACAAACACCTACTCATGCTGAGGAGACTGTGTAGTCAAAGTTAAGTAAAAAGAGTAATATGACCAAAAGGGATAAGTACATTCAGTCTATTGATAAGTCAATTGAAGGTCCTTCACAACCTCCTGATGAAGACACTTCTCATGTGGCAGAGCTTGCACCCATGGGGACACCCTTTGGTATAACAAAGAGTTTGAAGGGAAAAAAGCTTATGTTTTCTTCACCTGTTTCTATAGAAGCTATCAAACCTAGAAGACTTGTCACTAGATCAACAACAAAGAAACATGCCTCTGTAGAAGAAGGTACATCCATGGCTTCAGCTCAACCAACAGACAAAACTAAGCCTCTAAAGAAACAAATAGGAATCATTGAGATCAAGTCTCCTACTGATGAGAAGGATCCCACTTTTAAAAGGCTTAGGAAATAGTCTAAAGAGTCAAAGGATGAAAATGAACAACTGAAGAAAGAAAATCTGCATGCCAAGATCTAGTTGAATAAAGTTATAAATATGGGTGAAGAAACTATCTAGAAGGAAAAGCATTGGGTTTTAAGATCCATATCTCTACGTAGGTAGATGAAGAATGTGTACATGATGCATAGAGCCCATCAAGATGAAAACATAAAGCTGAAGGAGGAAGTGCAACAATTGAGGGAACAAAATGAAAAAAAAAAAACCTAGACATGTTGGCACGAGTGTCCACTAGGAGAATGAGATGAGGCATCATTTCTGCATCAACACAAATTTTTATTGCCACGAGACATTTTGTTTTATAGGCTTATAACCTTGAGGAATGATTTTGTCTTAGGCTACTATTATCATATTCATATGAAATTTTGCAAAGGTTAGTTTATGTTTCAAAAAGTTGTAGCAGGTTCCAAACAAATATTTGAAGGCTTTTGCATAGTTTGAATATCAAATGACAAGTTTGAGGGAAAAATCACACCTACAAGAAAGTTCACAATTGTGTGTTGTTAAAGGTGTTGCGAACTATTTACTTTGGAACAGTTTGCAGCGTAGGCGTTGCAAACTTGACAGTTACATGGATATTGAGCTGTTGAAGGCTGCCAATTGTCATATAATGGTTCAAATAGCTCCCCAAGGATCAGTTAGACATCAAAGGACACCTGCCCCAATGATCTAGTTTCGTTTAAGCTACATGCAACGAGTTGGCTGTAGTTGCATTCAATGCTTCCAACAACATCTATGAATATAGTATCTTGTTATTTTTTTGCTGATTACTCATTGCCACACCTCTCTAAGGCCCACGATCCTATCTAGGAGCTAGGTGGCGAGTTCTAGAGGCGTTTTTGAATTTTTTTTGCTATAAAAAGTGTAATGTAACTCCATTAGAGGGTTCGAATGGCGGTAGAGTGATACTCATATCTTTATTTTCATTTGTAACAGAGTTTCCAGAATGTATGTGTTGTACTATGTTTCATTGATGTCAAAGGGTTGATGTCAAGTATTGTCATAGTGATGTGTTTGTATCATTGATATCTTGATTATTGGTTATATGGTCATTGATATAATTGTTGTCAAAAAGTTGACTAGTTAAAGTGGTTAGTCATGGGTTGAGTGGTTGCAACAAGAAAACAATTAAAAATAAGTTAGTTGCAACTAGAAGTGGAGAGTTTACTATTTGTGGATAAAGTGGTTAGAAGTGGGTTATCCCCAAAAGAATGAAGTTGGATAAGTTGGTTAGAATATAACCCCTTGAGGAAGCTACTTGGAGAAGTATAAATAAGAGAGCAAGGGTCTCTTATGTGTATGATCTTTGATCATATTGAATATTCATTTGTGAAAAGTTATTTGGGCCTGTATTATTGATAGAGAAAATTTGCGGTAGAAACCGTGTGGCATAAAAATCACGGCAGAAAAAGTGCAACAGAAAAAGCGTGGTAGAAAAAGTGTAGCAGAAAAATTGCGGCAGAAAAAGTGCAGTAGAAAAATCGTGGTAGAAGAATCGCGACAACAGAACCACAACAACAAAATCACGACAACAAAATCACGACAACTTATGGTATTTTGTTTATGGAGAGTATGGTGTATTTATAGAGGTATATTGTTGGTTTTCTTGGTGATATTGTTGAGAGATGTCTTGGTGATTGATATTGGTGAGTAGATCTAATTTGGATGATGAGATTGATGTGACAGGTTGTGTGGTGCATAGGTGATTCACTTGTGTTGGTATGGATTGTTGGTACAGTTTGACATATTTCTTTTTGCCTACAAGATGGGTCTTGTACTTGAGGGTTGGATTCCTCTTCTAAGTTGGTGCTGAGATCTGTAGGCTAGGTCTTGCAATGAGAGTTGGTGCTCTCTTTGAGTTGGTGCTGATAAACCCCAAGGATTGTAGTCCACAATACAAAATAAACTTATACATATATCTGGTGTTCTTTATTGTGATGGTGAATAATTCTTTGTTGTTAATATATGTCATTGATCCAGAAGGATCTAAGGAACATCTCAAAAGTTTTAGAAGTGTCCCAGGAGGCTCAAAATGGCCTCAATAGACAGAGAAAGGGAAAAAAATCAAATTCCTCAAAATTCAGTGAAAGTGACATCATCGCGAAGAGCGCTTCGCAAGCTTTCCAACGATGCAAACAACTCGTCAAACTGAGTTATGAATTGAAAGATATTCACGACCAAAGTTTGGTCAACCTAGCCCAGTCAGCAGGGGGATGAGTCAACATTTGTACTACTAACGTCAACATCAGTACGGATGACGTCAACATCCGTACAACATACATGGAATGCACAAGAGGTGACATGTGTCATGCTGACATTAGCATGATGACATGGCAACACCAGAGGTTGTCATGTGTCACTCATATTTGGCATTTTTGGGTCATCCGTGGACTAGTAAAAATGTGCCATGTGGCAGTCTGTACATCCACGTGGCAGACCATACGATGACATGGCAAGTCATACGATGACTTGGAAGGTTGTGACATGGCAGGTCGTACGCTAATGTGGCAGGTGATGGTACAATTGGTTGACGTGG
Source organism: Picea mariana (assembly GCA_032191745.1). Classification (NCBI taxonomy): domain Eukaryota; kingdom Viridiplantae; phylum Streptophyta; class Pinopsida; order Pinales; family Pinaceae; genus Picea; species Picea mariana. The sequence continues at coordinate 40,505 of JASDQU010738452.1, read as the reverse complement.
CACAATGGTTGGCTGCCACGTGGCCCAGTCATGGGCTACCATGTGGCAGTGGGAAAATGACCAATGACAGCCCGAGAATGAAATTTAAAAAAAAACAAAAGTTGGCGAGTCCGCCAAATCCGGCGGGACCCCGCCAAATCGGGCATCAATAGACTATCTAGAACCATTGCTAAGTTTGGTGGAACGAGAAAATAAATAAACTTAGCAATGGTTGGCTGCCACGTGGCCCAGTCATGGGCTACCATGTGGCAGTGGGAAAATGACCAATGACAGCCCGNATATATATATATATATATATATATATATATATATATATATATATATATATATATATATATATATATATATATATGTTACAATCGACAAGACAAAAGTGGAGGCCCGTGGGCTCGACCCCGAGACCTCCCCCTCTATACACGCCTTAACATATGCTCCACAACCACTAGGCCAACGCCCTTATATTGTTTACATTGTCAAATTTTTTGTTTAAAAGGAGAATCCTCCTAGTGTTGGAAGGTGGAGCGTGCCCATGCCATACAGAGGAACATATTCCAATGCAGTCAGTGCATTAAATGCCTATAATTACACGTGGATCGAGGGAGGAGGTCCAAAAAGGGCCTGAAGGTGAAAGTGTCCGATGGAGACGATTTGAAAGTCGTTTTTGGGTAATTCGGCGACACGAATCCAATGGCGAGGTTTTTTTTTGCAGCAGAGATTTATATCAACAAGCTAATTTTTGAAGAAGCCAATGTAAGCATGCTTTTCATTATGTTGTTTTGTCATTAAATGTTGCAGCATAGTATGCTTGATACAGGTCTGAAGGAGAATGAAGATGCTTTAGCAAGGCAACAAGATCAACTTATTCCTTCTTTTCCTTCTTTTATTCTCTTCTTCCACATAAAACCAATCAGTTACATGTGACAGAGAAATTGTGGCACTTGAATGATAAGTGGCTAATGAAGCAGTTCTAAATCTCGTAGTTTCGGGATCTTTGTATGGGTTGCATATATGCTTGGATTTGAGCACCAGATGTAAGGCACTCTATGGCTCCATGGTGATGGGGGTCATCATTTATTCTTCCTCTTTTTATGTATTGAGTATGTGGGAATGATGTCTATGTCAGCATCATGGATGCCTCATGAGCATGAGAAATTGTGAAGCTTGTATACATTCCTGATCACATTCCGATCTCTTGTTGCCTTCACTAAAAAGGGAATTTTTCCTTACAACTTGTAAATGAGAGACATCATTACAATGAGGAGAATAAAGTGGCCAAGATTTGGAGCATGACTCGGAGACGTTTCCCACATCGGATGAACTCCGTTATCAATGGAAGTGTCATATCTATTATGTGAATTATGTTCTTATGTTGCTTTTTCCCATGAATTTCCGCAAATAGAATATTAAATGCAAGCATGACATATAACACATAAGGAAACGAAAGAGGTTTTTATTCACTTTGGACTCAAGCTTATAAATACTTCAACTATACCTTTAATTGCAAATCGCTCAAGTAAAACAATCTATAGCTGACCCTTTGAAGGAGTGACATGATCAAACAATTATTGGAAACTAATCACCCACGAGTTCAGATCATGTTGGTATCAGAGCAAGCTTGATACCGATTACAGGTGTTAAAGCTGAGAATGGCGAGATCTCCAAAACAATTATGGTTCGATGAACTTCAAGAGCTCAACCAAATCCTTCAAGCAAAGAATGATGGATTGAAGAGATTGTTGCATGTTGCAGAGGAAGAGAACCAAAGGCTACAAGAGAAGTTGCAAGCCATGAATATGCAGACATGGGAAGGCTCTATGAATGAGACGGTGATAAGACCATTTTGTGACCATGGAAACGTCACCGATTATGGGTTCGAGCATGACAATGCAAATGCATGCACACTTTGTCAAGCAAGTGAAGATGACATCCAGGCATCCAAAAACCAAGGAGGATTCCTAGAATCATCATCCACTGATCCTTCTCACTAGGAACAACTAGACACATCTCAAGAAGCAAACCAAGAATACCAGCTTGGGATGGAGGTAAATAAGCCATGTTTAGTTCCTTTCTTGATTAATGTTGATGACTCTTTTAAACTTCTTGAACAACATACTTCATGCATCGAATTAAAGTTGATGAGAAAAATGGGATATGAAGGAGGAGGCCTTGGAAGCAATGGCCAAGGTATTGTGCATCCCATTGAGGTAGTGTTTTGGCCTCGATATGCCGAGATAGGTTATGTCTCAAAGTATGTTGGAGAAATCTCCAAAACCATTTAGAAAGGAGATGCCACGATAGTCAATGAGACTCCAGAAGTCAAGAGTTCATCAGAAGATGAAATCAATTCAGTGCAGGCTGAGAGCACAACTTCTCATTATCGAGGATTCGAGACATCTCTAGGGAGAGATGAACATCAATGAAAGAGCTGAGGCCAACTCTTCTTGCTAGTATGATTCTAGAGGCAACTCACCAAGGTATAAGAAATCTCGAAATCCTAAAATTCCATTTGATTATAAGCATGTTAATAATATAAAACAGATCTTGTGGCATCAAAGACCATGCAATTTTTGTGGATTGAATAACCAAGAAGTGTTGTAGTGTTGGAAGAGAAAATCCATGTATAGGAAGGTTATGGAAACCATGAAAAAGATGAGGATAGAAGATCACTCTCCACACACAGAAAAGAGCAGGGGAAATACACCTCTGAAGGAGAAAGGCTACTGCAACCATTGTAGCAGAGATGGACATAATGAAGCCACTTGTTGGGCCTTGCATCCATATCTACATCCAAAGAGGAACATGAAGACTAGGAAAACACCTCTGAGGGAGAGAACCAGTCAGGCAGTGCTATAGGGAAATCCACCACCAGGAGGAAAGCAACTACCAAAGAAAGGACAACTCGGTAAAGAGGACCCGTTCGACATAATGAATGATCGAAGGGGAAAATCCTTGAGTTAGTTGAGAGTGTCCATCTTTGTAAATCACATGTTTCGATTCAGACCCCATATAAGGGTATTGTGTAAAAGTGACAATTGTTTATATCACTTCTTTTCTTGCACATGTTGATATTTTTAGGCCTTGTTAGGTAGTTTGGGTATGGGTTTTCTTATTGTAAGTCCAATGGACATGAAACTTATAATGTAAAGACTTTTGGAGATCAAAATTCCTTTCAGTTGGGAGGCGTGATCTGGAAGGATCTAAGGAACATCTCAGAAGTTTTAGAAGTGTCCCAGGAGGCTTAGAATGTCCTCAACAGACAGAGAAAGGGAAAAAATTCAAAGTCCTAAAAAATCAGTGAAAGACACATCATAACAAAGAGTGCATCACAAGATTTCCAACGATGCAAACGACTCATCAAACAAAGTTACGGATCAAAAGATATTTGTGGTCAAAGTTTGGTCAACCTAGCCCAGTCAGCAGGGGGATGAGTCAGCATCCATACTGCTGACGTCAACATTAGTATGAATGATGTCAACATCCATACAACATATGTGGAATGCGTAGGAGGTGACACATGTTATGCTGACATCAACATGGTGACGTGGCAGCACCAGAGGCTGCCTTGTGTCACTCATATTTGGAATTTTTGGGTCATTCCGTAGACCAGTAAAAATGCACAACGTGGTAGTCTGTACAACCATGTGGCAGACCATATGATGATGTGGCAGATCATACAATGATGTGGCAGTTCATACAATGATGTGGAAGGTCATACGCTGACATGGTAGGTGATGGTACAATTGGTTGAAATGGCCCAATGGTTGGATGCCACATGGCAGTGGGAAAATTCCCAATGACAGCCCGAGAATGAAATTAAAAAAAAAGAAAAGTTGGTGGGTCCGCCAAATCTGGCACCAATGAACTATCTAGAACCATCGCTAAGTTTGGCGGAACGAACAAGTTTATATATTACAACCGACAAGCCAAAAGGGGACACCCGCGGGCTCGACCCTGGGACCTCCCCCTCTATACACGCCTTAACATATGCTTCGCAACCAGTAGGCCAACAACCTTACATTGTTGACATCGCCAATTTTTTTGTTTAAAAAGTGAATCCGCCCAGTGTTGGAAGGAGGAGCGTTCCCAAGCCATACAGAGGCATGGATTCCAATGCAGTTAGTTCATTAAATTCCCAGAATTGCACATGGATCGAGGCAGGAGGTCGAGAAAGGGCCTAAAGGTGAAAGTGTCCGATGGAGATGATTCGAAAATCATTTTTGGGTAATTCGGCGACGTAAATCCAATGGTGAGGTATTTTTTTGCAGCAGAGATTCAGATCAACAATCTAAATTCTGAAGAAGCCAATGTAATCATGCTTTTCATTATGTTGTTTTGTCATTAAATGTTGTAGCATAGTATGCTTGATACATGTCTAAAGGAGCATGGAGAGGCTGTAGCAAGGAAGCAAGGTCAACTTATTCCTTCTATTCCTTCTTTTCTTCTTTTCTTTCACATAAAACCAATCAGTTACATGTGATAGAGAAATTGTGACACTTGCATGATAAGTGGCCAACGAAGCAGTTCTAAATCTCGTAGTTTCAGGATCTTTGTATGGGCTGCATATATGCTTGGATCTGAGCAATAGATCTAAGGCACTCTATGGCTCCATGGTGATAGGAGTCATCATTTATTCTTCCTCTTTTTATGTATTGAGTATGTGGGAATGAGGTCCATGTCAGCAACATGGATGCCTCATGAACATGAGAACTTGTGAACCTTGTATACATTCCTAATCACATTCTGATCTCTTGTTACCATCAATGAAAAGGGAATTTGACCTTACAACTTGTAAAGGAGAGACATCATTACAACGAGCAGAATAAAACAGTCAATATTTGGAGCATGACCCAGAGACGTAGCCCACATCGGGTGAACTCCGTTATCAAGGGAAGTGTCATATCTATTATGTGTATTATGTTCTTATGTTGCTTTTTTCCATGAATTTCCACACATATTAAATGCAATCATGACATATAACACATAAGGAAACTAAAGAGGTTTTTATTCACTTTGGATTCAAGATTATAAAGACTTCAACTATACATTTAATTGCAAATCACTCAAGTAAAATGATCTATAGCTTACCCTTTGAAGGAGTGACATGATCAAACAATTATTGGAAACTAATCACCCCCAGATTCATATCAGTCATTGATTTATGTTTACATGCAAGCATCTAAGTGTGAATAGAAGTAATGAGTAATGATGTTGTGAATGGTGATGGCTAACTAAAGTTTTCTAAGAAGTTGTAAAAAGAGCCTCACACTAATTCACCCCCACTCTCAGTGTGGTCGGTGTGTCCAATAATTGGTATCAGAGCAAGTCATCATCATGATCCATACAATCTTGAAGGAGATCCATGAACACACAAATGGATTATGAAGTTCCAATATTTGATGAGATAAATTATTCAACGTGGAGAACATAAATAAAAGGGTATTTGAAAACAAAAGGAGCAGGTGTTAGGAAAGCAACTATTGGTGGATCAGTTAACTTGAAGAATAATTCAAAGTTTGTAGCTTAAAAGGAATAAAAGAAGAATGATGCATTAGCTCTTAAGACCATTTTCAATGGACTCTCAAGTTCTATAAAAAAAAGCATGGGACAATGTACTTCCACCAAGGATCTATGGCTGAATCTAGAGAAGGTATATCAAAACAAAGAAGACAATTCCATCAAGGACAATGGAGGTAAATACTCTCCAAAATATTCTAATGATAATACTCCTAGTGAAGTTGAATGTTCTCTTACAAATGAAGAAGAAGATATAGTATAAGTTTGTGTAGATGAAGAAGAATAGTTGTTGAAGTTTAAAGAATTTTTTTTATTTGAGTTGGGTGATGTTAGCATGGAAATATGACATTATTCATTTGCTTCTGAGTATCTTGAAAAATGCATTAATGAAGTCCTAGAAAAGTACACAAAGCATATCATGGAACTAAAGGAAATGCTCAAAGAACAAGAAGAAAGTAAAAAGACTCAATTAGAAGAAAAAGATGAAGAGATCAAAAGACTAAAGAATGAAACAATTAATCAAGCAGAAGAAAAGAAGAAGGTAGATGATGAGCTTAGCAAAATTCTTGAAGTTAATTTCATTATTAAGGCCAAAATTGAAGAAGTCAAAAGGATAGAGGAACTATTTAAGAATCAAATAAATGAAAAAGAAGAGTCATTCCATAAGTTGGAAGCTGAAGTTGTTGATCTTAGAAAGAAAGCAAATAATTAAAAAAGGTTCATGAACATCTCAACAATTATGGATGAAATCCTAGATAGCCAAAGATCTCCAAATGATAAGTCAGGTCTTGGATACAACAAGAAAACTATACATTTTGAAGCTATCACTTTTAATAAGTACGAGGTAAGTCCTTTATGCTCAAAAGGTGGAAGCAATGCTGCAAATAAACCATCTACACAAAGCAAGGAAACTTTCAAAAGAACAAAGCAAGGAAGACATCAAGAAGCCATCTTTACACCTCAAAGAAAATTCATAGGAGAGACACCTTCATGGTGGACACCAAAGCAAAGGTATGAAAATATTTTTCATAGTCACTGCTACTCAGGCAATGAATATGGTCACAAAGCTTTGGATTGCAGACATTATGCAAGGAAAGATAATGGAAGGTTTCATAACACCCTAAGGTGTTGGAGATGTAATCAAGTGGGACACGTTGCTGCTCATTGTCACACCATGATATGCTACAACTGCAGTGGGTTTGGCCAAAAATCCCAGGATTGTCGGAACACAAGAAGACAATCCATGAAGAGTGTTTCATATAGCATGACAAGAAGAACACATGAAGCTAGGAAGGAAGACAATGTTGAAAAGATGGAAGCTCATAGCTCAATTTATGAGAAGCTGAGACACCTTCAGAAGTGGATGAAGAAGACTGAACAACCATAACATAATGGCAACCATGAAGCAAGCTCAAGCTTAACATTTTATGAATCATACGCGGGCTCCTGTGGAGGAATTCGTGTATATACACGAGGAGACCTATAGAAAAGACACGTATATTATTTTACTTATTCAGTTACCATGTTCATCTATTCATCATCAATATCTTACTATATCATAATAATTAACATTCATCAATGTATAATAAACAATAAGAAACACATCAATACAATGCACAATACACCAATATTTACGTGGAAAACCAATGCGGGAGAAAACCACAAAATGATTTTCTTATATGTCAAGAATTACATTCAAGGAAGCACCAACTTCCAATTCTCCAGCTACAACTGGAAGGAGGCTCTGATCCCCTAGTTTCTCAGGATACAACCTGAGGGAAGCTCCACTCCCCAATTTTCTGGCTACAACCAGAAGGAGGCTACAACCCCCTATGTTCTCTGGCTACAATAGAAAGGTGGCTACAACCACCTATCTTTTCCTTGTCCAACCACCATGAAATATAAGTAGAATGATGGAACAACTGTCACACTATCAATGCAAGACATACTGCTTTAAACTTGTACCAATATGTTCCATTGACCTATAATCAACCTGTGCCATTGTCTTGTAACCAACATGTACCTGTTCCTTGCATGTACCAACAAAACTAAATACACCAACAACATGTACCAATACTCTCCTCAATATATCAGATATGATAAAATAGATCTCATACCCAAAATCACAAGAATATCACTCAAACCATGTGCCAACAATGCACATCAATCATGTACAACAACACTATACAAAGATAACCAACAACATGTACCAATCATATATCAACAACAAACCAAACTATGCCCCAACAAGATGTATCAATATCATCATGTGCTTCGAGTATGTATCTCATCCATGTACTCAATCATATACCTCTACCATATACCAATAACATACACCAAGATAACCAACAAGATACCTCTAGCAATGCACCACATTCTCCATAAATCAAATACCATAAATCCTCACATCAACCATGTGCCACAACCTCACTATTATAAAACCTCTATCTGTACCAATGACTTTAACAATATACCTCAACCAAAATCCCTCAAACAAGAACCAATACTAAACTTCAGTAGATCTGCCTCAGATCAACTCTACAACAAACCTTAAACTTCCAAGAGGGAATCCAACAGATTTACAAGGAAAACCTTCACTTAAATTCATAGATTCAACACTACACATATGAAAACCATACCTTTTTCTTCTTGTAGCATTCTATTTCCGCAGTTTTGCTGTTGTGATTCTGCTGTCGTGAATTTGCTGCCATGATTTTTCTGATGCACTTTTTCTGCTGTGGTTTTTCTGCCGCACTTTTTCTGCCACACTTTTCTTGCTGTGATTTTTCTGCTGCACTTTTCCTGCCGCGATTTTTCTGCCACACTTTTTCTGCTGCACTTTTTTTGTCTCACTTTTCTTGCCATGATTTTTCTATTGCCCTTTTTCTGCCGCACTTTTCCTGCCGTAATTTTTCCGCCGCACTTTTCCTGCCACAATTTTTTTGCCGCATGTTTTCTGCTGCACTTTTCCTGCCGCACTTTTTCTGCCACACTTTTCCTGCCATGATTTTTTTGCAACACTTTTTCTATTGCACTTTTTCTCTATCAATAATACCTGCCCAAATAACCTTTCACAAAATAGATATTCAATGATATTTAATAGGTGCTAATGGGAGACCCTTGCTCTCTTATTTATACTCTCCAACTAGCTTCCTCTAGAAGTTTCAACTTTTGTCCACGTACACTTTGTCCACTTAGCCACTTTTTCCACTTAACCACTTTGTCCACTTAACTTAACCACTTTGTCCACTTAACTTAACCACTTTCCACAAATAGTAAGTTCTCCACTCCTAGTTGCAACTAACTTTATTATTTAATTAATTTCTTTTGCAACCACTTTGACTTATCCATAAATAGTAAACTTACCACTTCTTGTTGCAACCACTTTATTATTTCAACAATTACTCTTTGTAACCACTTTGACTACTTTATTATTTAAATAATTTATCTTTACTCACAACTTCTTGTTGCAACTAAATTTTCTAAAATTAGTCAATTCACAACTTCTTTTCCCTTAACTAACTTCTTGTTGCAACCACTTTATTATTTAATTTATTTCTTGGTCAACCACCTTGACTATTCAATCTTCTCATCAAAACTACTTTACCATAATTACCAAACTCACAACTTCTTGTTGCAACTATTTATTTTTAATTATTTTCTTAATGCAACAACTATACCCATGATTAACTCCTAGTTACCATTAATTTGACTAGTACACTTCTTCTAGGAGCTTCTAGAATAATTGACTTCTTTGACATTCTAGGGGCTTCTAGATAACTCATGAGGGTTCTCCAACTTCATATGGCCATAAATCTCTAACAGTAAGGAGTTATGTGACTTCCACATATCGCCGAAAATGGCATGACATATACTATCCATCTGGAATAGTCTTACTTGCAAATTCACTAATCTTCATGAATTTATACCTAAAACAGACTCGGGTCTCTTACCCATGCCTTTGTGCTACCAGAATTCTCCAAGGGTTGAAATCAATCACTAAGGGTTGACATCAATCTACAATATCACTCTTTAAGGGTTGACATCAATGAAAACCAACATTCCAGACCAACTGTCTAACAATATATATCAGATTTAAGAATCCTGAATAATGAATGATTAGTTTCTTCTTTTACTGTCACATTTATGTTTCAATCTCACTTTGATGCTAGCTATTGATGAAGGGTTCATCCTAGTGCTTGTTCCTTACTACAATGAATGATTTAATATTTGTAATTGATGCAAGTGTTATCAAAGTGCTCTCTTGTTGATTAGGAGGTTCCTATTTGATGATATTTCTGCTATATATGTTTGAGAATTGCCTGATGTAACCTGATGCATGTATTTCATATTTCTTGCTAAGTTTTCCATCTTTCCATTTGATATTCTAATTGACGATCTGTGACTATTCAAGCCTTTCTTGTTGGTGTGTATTTTATGGTGGTTTTGTGTTGATATTTTAAACTGAGTGTCTCAGCCATTTGCTACACATTGAAAAAACATTATTATCTTTAAAAAACCTACAAGTTTCTGATGGGTATTAGGCTCACACCTACAACAGTCTAGGTGGGACTTCTAGTACTAACACTTTTGGCATTGTTGTCGGGGAGGAAAATTTGAAGATCTTTCCCTTGGATGTATGACAAAGACACTACTGATTTTGTTGGTGTACATAAATGAGTAAAAAAAACGACTGTAATAGTGCACCTGGTGACTCCAAAGTTCAACTATGGCTCCCAAGAGAAGGCATACGGGGGATAAGCCACAATAACCTCTAGATACACCTGAACCTGATCCAGAAAAATCATTAAGAAGGGAAAATATTTGCAAGGAGCCTCTTCTTCTAAATCTTCATGTATTTCTGGAGACCTACCCGACTCTTTTTTTCATACACCAATTGTTGTTTATGAGATTCCTCATTTACCCATAGCTAAAGCTCCTGTAAAGTCAGAATTATCAAATCTTTTTGTTGGATACAAACCTTTTTCTCCTGACTTGAAAGAAGAAAGTCTAGAAAGCTTTGATTTTCTTGCATCTCCTGAAATTAAATAGACTTGAAAGTTTGGAAGATTTTCCTTCCTTAGGTTCTCCAAATCCTTGTTATATCACAAGTTGTAGGTTGAGAAAAGCCCAACCCAACCTCAAAATCAAGTGCTACAACTTGGGAATCCTACACCCAATGTCACCTCGATTTAGGTCCCGCACTTCAAGGGTGACTAGGTCACTCTAGGGAGGCAATCCCGGTGATCCTAAGGGGAATGAGATGGCGATGGATAGAGATGGAAGTGGAGCTCCTAGAGGTAAAATCTAAATGGAGTGAGAAGTGAAAAGAGATTCCTTGTAAGTCAATTGATTGTTTCCCCAAAGGTGTAGTACTTCTCCGGATGATTGTACCTGCTAGAGACACAAGAAAATCCAACTTGCAATGATATATGTTAGTGTGGATCAACAAGTTAAGTTTGCTATCCCTAATTTG
>JASDQU010738451.1:243524-256394 GCA_032191745.1 Picea mariana | reverse complement strand
CGATGGAGCAGTTGGATGAGGTGATTGAGGAGATCAGGAAGTTGATGTTGGGGATAGCAGAGGAAGTGGTCAACAAGGAGAAGCTAAACAGAAATGAACCTGCATGAGAAGTAGGGAATATGCAGGAGCTGCAAAAGAAAATTAGAGGAGTCGAAAGATAGATCCAGAAGAAAGTTTGGGATCCAGAAGGATTTCAACCATGCTGGAAAGCACATGAGTAGGAGCTCATGATTTTCGTAGTTGTGGAGTATGATGTAGGAGCATCACTCCACCTCAACACGTGCCAATAAATTAACTTGAATGGTGCGCATTCAAGAAAGGGAGAGGCACCGCCCTCTCATTTTTTCTCGAGAATCAAAAGTATGATCCATGCATTTAATGATGACAAGCTAGAAGAGCCAAGTTGTGAATTCACACAAGCTGGAGATAAGGTCACAATTAAGTGGTTGATGATAGGAGGGATCAACATCCGATTTGGAGCAGATTTTCATCATTGTAATTTTCCCATTAGATATGAGTTGCTGCTATGATTTGAATTCTTGTTGTTGGTTGATGGGTCCTATTTCACACATGGATTAATGTAGAGGGGGTTCTTACAGTGCCAAAAAACTTTTAAAAATCATAAAGAAATAAAAAGAAGCAAACTAAAAGCAAATGTAAGCAAACGAATTATATACTTGAAGCACCACCATGCTAATAGGACCCTGTTGTCACCAAGTTATCTGTTCACACAAGTTATATTCTCTTGTCATATATAAAAAAAATGGCTAATTATAATATAAAACAAATTCTAACTATTGAAAGGAAGAGGACAACCAAACTTTGGAGCAACCCCACTAAAGTGGATGTGTGGTCTCTTCCCTCACATCTTACCATCTTCTCTCTGCCCTTAGGTCATCCTTAAAATCACACCACACTTGCATGAAAATAAACACACTTTCATGAAAAGAAACACACTTTCATGAAAGGAACCATCAAGGATTTGGAGAAATAAATACAACCTACCTATGCTCTAATCCCTTTAGCACATCCCTGACAACAACACCAAAAATGTTGGGCTAAATATATACACTATTAATTCCCAATGTTGAATTCTCAACCAAGGACTCGTAGAATTAGAGGTGCAAGAACAAGAAATGTAGGATTGGATCCTAGTCTAGCCTAATATAAAGTCGACGACAATATGAACAAATTAAGCAAAGTAAAGCAAATTGCAGGAAATTAACACCAAGGATTCATCACTGGGACATAGAAATAACTTAGTGCTATAAAGGTTCAGATCACAGTCTTTCATGCACTCAGGATGATGTTCATGTGATTAATCATGAGTAGCTTACTTAAGTTTTATATCCTTCAATGGATTCTTGTAGTGGTTATCTAAGCTATGAGAGAACCAAATCAAAGAAAACTAAATTAAAAGACAATGAAGACAATCTGAAAATGACTTGCAAACAAATTAAACTAAAACTCCAAAACAATTCTTCAAATGGATACAACAACAATAATGAAATCTACCTAATAGAATAATGGATCTACTAACTGAATGAAAACATGTAACAATGATTTGTATGAAGAGGAATATATGGAAGGAAATACACTTTGTGTTTTCTATGTTCAATGGATTGCAGATGTGATAAAATCTTCTAATCAATTCCAACAGAATTTCAGAGTGAGAGTAGAGGAATATAAGAGGAATGGATTTAACTCTTTGTGTGTCTTATATCATTTCACTAATGAAAAAAATTCACAAAGAATTATTGAGAGCTAAAATGGAAATGATCTACCTCTATAACCAATCTCAAAACAACCCATATCTGGGTGCAATTGATTAGAGAGGGTTTAGTTTATGGATGTAATGTTGGGTATAATGGAATTGAGTTCTTGTGAATGCATGTTGAGGTATGGTTTAATTGATTTGTATGAAGAAAATGGAGGAGTGATTATGAGAGGGAATATTTGTGTTTTTTTTAATAATTTTATTTGTTTTATAAACACACAAATGAAACATGGATTAGAAACTATCGAAATTGTTGTCAACTAACAAAACCTTACCAACATTAAAGAGGGTGATGTTGGGTGAATATCTAAGGTGACTCAAATGATGAATTCAGGGAAAGGTAGATCTGGAATGAAGGAACACTAATTGAGGATGGAATAACAATGGGATAACAACGAATTGGAAAAGGACACCATGGTCAAAGTGTAGTTAGTTTGGAAAAGGACACGGTTGTAAGTTGCAATGATGATTGGGAAATGCAATCAGTAAAAACATAATATTTAGAACAAATATCTGAAACTGGATTTGAAGGTGCATGGAGACACAATTCGGGGTGATCTTGAACATATACTCATACTCTGTAATCAAATTGCACAATGGGTGGATCAGACTGCTGGTAGTAAGTGTGTTATAACATAATAAACATAAAACAGAGAAGCAAAAGAAGGAAGTGATAAATACAAGGGAAGAGATCGAACATTATTGCATACAATTGAAGAATTAATCCTGAGTATTTAATGAAACTGAATTCATAAGACTAAATCAAATTGCAATGACACAAATTATGAATTTAAATTAAACTATAAGTAAGCTAGAAATGCAATTAACTAAATCTTAATTACTATGTAAATTAAATAATAAACAAGAAAAAAACATACCAGGCTGAGGGGGCCCTACCTCAACTAGCATGTGTGGCTAGAGAGGCTTACAAAACCAAGGAGTAATCACACTCAATGACTCAGTGTTAGAAAAATAGGATCACAAAGAAATAAAATAAAACACATGCGGAAATAAAACACATAAGATACACAATACAATAGAGACACAAATATACGTGGTTCACCCAGTGTGGGCGATGTCCACTAGAGAAATTGCTAGGCCCTTCCTTTATTATTATCCAACAAATGAAGGGATACAACCTACAAGAAACCCACTATAACTTCCTCTTCTATCTCTCACAGTCTCATATCTCATAATATAATATTCACTATGATACATAGCCGCAATGCATTTCCCTCATAAAAGAGGGTTTCCTTCTAAGGAAAAAACCCTAACATAACTTCTACTGTTAGATTTGCGAAATTATAATGAACGGTCCAGATTTACAATGAAATTACAATATACATTTACAAGGCAATTTTTCCTTCAGGGGCCCGCTTGCCCGCGGAACCCCCAGTCAGGGGGATAGTTCCCCAGACTCTGCAGGGGGTGTAACCCCCCTCTGCATTCCCTCGCATGGATGAGTGTACATTCTTCTGGGGTGTAAAGTCTTCATGGGGTATAAACACGGCTAAAAACAAAGACTGCTGAATCAGGAATATCACCAGGCTCCACAACCAACACTCAGAGCATCAACACTTCCTTATTCCATTCAAATTCAAAAATTTACAACACCTTTCTTATGAATCCAAATCTCCCCATATGAGAACACACTAACATAATGATGATAATAATTAGTGACCCATCGATCCTTTGATCCTGATTTATACATGAAACATGATGGGGGATTGGATAAAACCGAATCCCAAACTTAGAAAATGTTTTTGACAATTTTAGAGCAAATCACAAAAATATGGGTTTTTCATCAATTTGGCCAGATTCGAGTTGAATATCCACCCATAACTCTTAAACCATTTTGAATTTCGAAAACTTGCCCTGATTTTACTCAATATTCCATATTCTAGACAAAACCCATATCATATAATTTCTAGATTTGATACCATCTGCATGAAAATTGAGGTGAAAGTTGGCAGTTTGAGATTTTTACTAGTTTTTACAGACTTTTTCCCCCTGAGCAGTAGTTCCACACGTGTGATATGGGTGAATCATGACACATGTGTCCGCATGCTGATGTCACTGTGGAAAAAACCCATGTCCCTGATTTTCCTCTAGAAGCATGCCAAATTTTTGACTATAATCCAGTACTAGATGTTTGTTGATGCTGGTACCGGATGACATAGAACGTTCTAGTGCCAGATGGTTTCTGGAACATTCTGGTACAAGATGATATGAATTGCGAGTACCAGTTGACCTGGAGTGTGAGAACTAGAGGACATGGAGTGTGTGTACCAGAACAAGGACATGTTGCTTGGACATAGAAACATAGGATTAAACCATCATCAATAAAATTATGTTAAAAACATCTTTAATCACTTCATAAGACAAGAAAAAAACAATAATTAACCACAAGGTAGAATGGATTTAATTAGTGGTAAGTGAAGGGATAATGGCTATAGAATGTATCAAGAGTGTGGGAATATAGCTTATGAATGTAAATTTTTCATGGTAGAAAATATGACATATTTGGAGCCCAACAATGGGTCTTCATAAATAAATTGAATGAAGATGGACATGTTACCATGAACAAAGCTATTTTGGTATGTAAAGTATACACACAGGATGAAGGTATCGACTTTGAAGAGATATTTTCCTTAGTTTCCAGAATGGAAACAATCATATTGATCTTAGAATATACATGCTCCAAGAATATTAAATTGCATCAGATGGATGTGAAATCAACCTTTGTGAATGGGGAACTTGAAGAAGAAGTCTACATTGAGAAAACAGAAGGATTTTAGTTGTCAGAGAATGAAGGTGTGTAGATTGAAGAAGGCCTTATATGGTCTAAAATAGCCTTCCAGAGCATGGTATTCCAGATTGGATACATATCTACAACAACAAGGGTTCAGAAAAGGAAATGTAGAAAACAACCTCTACATCAAGGTAACTCAAGATAATGTTTTATTAATTTAAGTTTATGTTGATGATATTATTCTTGGAAGTGTTGAGGATAGGTTAAGAGATAAATTTGCAAAGGATATGAAGAATGAATTTGACATGTTATTACTTGGAGAACTATCCTTCTTTTTGGGTTTTTAGATATGTCAAAAAAACCAAGGAATTTTTATCTCTCAAACTAAGTATATCAAAGAAACACTAAAGAGGTTCAGAATGGAAGATTGCAAACCAGTTAATACTCCTATGAAAACTAGTTATGAAATATTCTGAATTCAATAAAACATAAATTTAGCAGCAAAATCGATAAACATAGAAATAACCAACAAATTTCTTCATTAAATCCATAAATGGTGAAGTACAAATGAGAGATCTGTAGGATCTTCTCCAATATCAGCTAGGTCAAATGGTTTCACTGGAAAAACTGAGTAAACTAGGGTTTTGAAACCCTCATGCTCACAAGATCCCAATACAATATTTTCATAAACTGAATGATAGATCCAAAGGCTCTCCCTTCCTCCTCTTATAACCCTTCGTTGGGTCTCTTTAGTGTAACTACTTTTCCCCTCTTTATTTTATTAAGTGACTAATTTCACTTTATTTTTATTTAAGTGCCTTTATAAGGTCACTTTCATACAATAACACTAATTGCCTCTTAAGGGGAAAATTGGGAACATTACAAATCCTCCCTCGCCAAGATTGCTTGTCCTCAAGCAATTGCAAAGTAGCTCCAAACACGATCCAACTGAACCAATCCTGATACCTGGGTCCCATGTCAACTGAGGAAACTGGTAACACTCTCTGTGCAGAATACTCTCGAAACCCTCGGGCACTGTAATTCTGGGGTCCCAAACTAATATGAGGCCTATGGAATGTCGGTTACACCCCATGCTGTCCTGCAACACCCTGACACGTGGAACCTCCTACCATCTCCCAATGGAGCCAACTGTCCAACAGTCAAGCCAAGAAATACCTGTGTCCCAAGTATACTTGTAGGTGAGACCAATCTATTGCTGTCATCGTGCCACTGCTCTGATTGTCTCGGGTTGTCCCTGTAAACTCATCCTCGAAGAGATCATTCCCTCTCCCTCATATCGAACCAACTCTCCACCATGCCCCTGCGAACCTATAATACCACAAGATCCGTCGATGTACACTCTGAGAGGAATGCGCTGAAACTCTTTTATATCCCTCTTCTGTTGCCCCTTTAGAACATCTAGCTGTTCTGATATACTGTCAAGATCAACAACTGACTCGGCACACTTCCCCGCAAGGACCTCAAGCTCAACTACCTGATGTAGAATAGTGTCCTTGAGTGCCTGGATCTTCTTCTTTATGGCTAGGTGACCATCCCTAAGTCGATCCAACTCCTTTTTCTTACTGCCATCTAAAAGCTCCGTCTCATCGTTAGATGCTAGCACCCCCTCACCATCATCATCAAATCCATCTGACACACTTGTATCTTTGGCTGCTATTTGGTCTGCCTCTATGCACACCTTCTCCTCAAGACTAGATGCATGATCCTCCACATGTTCTTTATCCTTACTCTATTCCAATTCATTCCCTCTGCTTTTAAAGGAATTCTCATCCACATTCTTGGGACAAAATCCATACTTGATGGTGAAATAATTTTTAAAGGACAATGATACACAAATATCCTCACCAATTGCTAGATACTCTTGGTAGTGGTAATGCATGTTCTTAGTTGCTGCTAGCCTCCTCGAAATTTCATCCCATAGCTCCGAATCTATCTCCATCCTCTTTTAAAGAGCTGTAGTATTAGTTTGCTTAAGTTCATGCGAGTTGTGTGCCCAAACTGTGTGGCTGGTGCAACTTTTAATTCCCAGATAATTCCAGCTTTCAAAATGCTGCCCCTTATTCCACCTTGATTTCAGTCCCTTTTCTTACTTATTACAATGATAAATTAATTCTCAATAGACAGGACTTAATGCAAACACTTGGCATGTAAACTGGAAATTTGCTGGAAAGTAATTTTATGAATATCCCTTTATAAATTTGTCATGAGCAGGTGTTAGTGAAAACCCCTTGAATTTGGTGTTGGGTTTTCGTCAAACAGTTTGCAGACTTCTGAGTTTATGGCTGTAGGTGGAATTTTGGACGGTTTGCAGTGGTTTACTTGAGTTTGCTGGCTATTTTATTGAATTCCCAATCTCTTATACCTCCCCAATATGATGTACAACATGTGGTTTGACATATAATAAAAACCCATAACAATTATAATAGCAAGACATCCATCTTTATATGAATATTTCAATTAAACAATGGTTGTTCCTTAATTTTTATTACTGCTGAGTAAATACAGTCAAAATGTCAACAGGAGTACCTCCCAATATGAAGAGAATGACTGCTACAACAAGCTTGAAGCCGCCCCACATACACAGCCTAGAAACACCTTCAATCTACCCATACGAATTGCTTCATAGAATGCTGTAAGGGTTATAGTTATGCCATGATTTGAGAGATTTGGCAGCTCTCAAGATCCCATCATACACACGAGCTGATCCAAAGATGAAGTCGACCAGTATCAAGGAGAAATCAACTAGCAATCACTCCGCTCGACCTCCACGCAGCAAGGAAGAAATCACAGCTTCTTATGGTTTGGAAAGCACGACCTGTCTTCACAATACGCAGCTCATGAGAGGAATACACAGCAGAGACAACCACCACAAATTTTAGAAGGTGTAACTCACCCACAATAGCTAATACGCTGCCAGGAGGAAGGGACGCGACCAACTCCCAAGGGAAAACCCAACTCGACCCAAGTGCCAAAGAAACTATCCTCTTCTTGCCAAATCTGAACTGGAACCTTGATTAATGAACTCCCCGATTCACAATGCCTTTACAACACCTCCACGCAGCCACAAGAAGACGCCCAACTCATGGTCAAAGAGGCACGATTTGTCCAAAGGAAAAATGCACAACCACCAAGGGAACTTGGCCTGCAAAGGTAATGGCACTTGGATGCGCCCAACCCAAACCAAACGACCTTGGAAATGAAACAAATGCTGAACTCAACCACCAATGTCCACACGCAGCAAGAAAGAAGAGATGCGCCCTCTGCAAGAGAAAAACGCCCAACCTGTCCCCCACGTGCCACAAGATTTCGACCTCTTTCCCACAACTGATAATGAGTCCAATCCCACCCGAATCTACCTGGATCAAAATGCCAATGATCTGCAAATGAAAATCCTATATGGCTTCTCCGATTCTCCTGGCTAGAGCAGATAATTTCACTGTCGAATCCAAGATTCCATGGCTAGGGTAGATAGTTTCACTGCTGAATCCGAGGTGCCGAATGGGTTTCCAGCTGAAACCCTCGTTTTCTCACTGAGCTCTTCTCCAAAATCAATTTTCGTTCAAAAAAAATGGAATAGTTACCGTTCCCACAACTGGCGAGAACCATGTTCTGATACCACTGAAATATTCTGAATTCAATAAAACAGAAATTTAGCAGCAAAATCGATAAACATAGAAATAACCAACAAATTTATTCATTAAATCCATAAACGGTGAAGTACAAATGAGATATCTATAGGATCTTCTCCAATATCAGCTAGGTTATATGGTTTCACTGGCGAAACCGAGTAAACTAGGGTTTTGAAACCCTCATGATCACAAGAGCCCAATACAATATTTTCATAAACTGAATGATAGATCCAAAGGCTCTCCTCTCCTCCTCTTATAACCNTTTTATTAAGTGACTAATTTCACTTTATTTTTATTTAAGTGCCTTTATAAGGTCACTTTCATACAATAACACTAATTGCCTCTTAAGGGGAAAATTGGGAACATTACAAGTTACAAGTTAATTAAATATGATGATTCAAAGTCTACAGATTAGAGGCAGTAAAAGTCAGTGACTAGCATCTTACTTTATGTGACAACATCTAGACCAGATGTAATGCAGGAAGTTGGACAGGTGGCACGATTTCAAGCAGCACCAAAGGAATCACATGTTCTAGCAGTGAAGAGGATATTCATATATGTCAAGGGTACATAAGAGTTTGTATTATGGTATCCAAAAGGAAATGATTTATCACTTATTTCCTACACAAATGCAGATTGTCCAGGTTGCATTGATGATCAGAGAATCACAAGTGGAGTAGTGTTCTACTTAGGTGAGTGTTTGTATATTTTCTAAGAAACAAAAAATCATCAGTATAATTGTCCACACCCGAAGTAGAGTATATTGCAGAAAAAACATGTTGTACACAAGTTCTATGGATGAAACTGACTCTGACAGATATACAGGTTGAGTATGATGAGCCCATTCCAATATATTGTGATAATACAAGCGCCATCCGTATCTCAAATAATATAGTGATGCACTCAAAGATAAAGCACATTCCAATAAAGTATCATTTTCTATGAGAATAGGTTGTAGAGAAGAACATCAGAGTTGATTATGTGGGAACAAAAGAACAGGTTGCATATATCTTCACAAAATCGCTTCAAAGGGAATCCTTTGAGTAACTTCACGAGAGACTCGGAGTAATTTCGACTCCAAAATGAATCCTTTTGAATACTTATATTATATATCTTAGATTCACATGAGGAAGCACCATAAAGAGGACACTTTAGTTGAGGGGAGCATCCCCATAGGGGAACTTTATTGCATACAATTGAAGAATTAATCCTGAGTATTTAATGAACCTGAATTCATAAGACTAAATAAACTTGAAATCACACAAATGATGAATTGAAATTGAATTGTAAGTAAGCTATAAATGCAATTAAATAAATCCTATTTACTATGCAAATTAAATAATAGACAAGAACAACACATACTAGGTTGAGGGGGCCCTACCTAACCTAGCATGTGTGGCTAGATAGGCTTACAAAACCAAGGAGTAACTCAATGACTCAGAACATCAACACTTCCTTATTCCATTCAAATTAAAAAAATTAAACACCTTTCTTATGAATTCAAATATCCCCATATGAGAAAACACTACCATAATGATGATAATCATTAGTTATCTATTAGTCCTTTTATCCTTATTTATACATGAAACATGCTGGGGGTTTGGATAAAATCGAATCCCAAACTCAGAAAATGATTTTGACAATTTTAGAGCAAATCACAAAAATCTGGGTTTTTCATCAACTTGGGGATATTCGAGTTGAAGATTCACCCATAACTCTTATATTGTTTTGAATTTTGAAAAGATTCTCTTGGTTAACTCAATATTCCATATTATAGACAAAAATCATATCATATAATTTCTAGATCTGATACCATCTGCACAAAAATCGAGGTGCAAGTTGGCATTTTGAGATTTTTACTAATTTTTACAAAATTGTTCTCCTTGAGTTGGAGTTCCAATCGTGCAATATGGGTGAATTTTGACACATGTTTTCGCATGTTGCATCCCTCTGGACAAAACCCATGCCCGATATTTTCCTCTAGAAGCATGCCAAATTTTCAACTATAATCCTGTACCAAATGGTTTTTTTTGCTAGTATCGGATGACCTGGAACATTCTGGTATCGGATGGTTGTTGATGCTGGTACCAGATAAACTAGAAATTTCTAGTACCTGATGGTTTCTGGAACATTCTAGTACCAGACAAGCTGAATTGTGAGTATTGGATGATCTGGAGTGTGAGTACCAGGTGACATGGAGTGTGAGTACTGGAACAAGGACATGTTGCTTGGACATAAAAACATAGGATTGAACCATCATCGATAAAATGATGTTAAAACCATATTTAATCACTTAAAAAGAAAATAAAACAACAAAAATTAACCACAAGGTAGAATGAATGTAATTAATGGTAAGTGACATGATAATGGCTATAGAATGTATCAAGAGTGCGGGAATATAATGTATGAATAGAGTTTTTTCATGGTATAAAATATGACATATTTGGAGCCCAACACTCCCCCACGCCTACTGGTTTGCATGTCCTCATGTAATTTTTTTTTTATATGCTCTATTTCATCATTGATTTCTGTGACTTTATTTCTTTGTGCAGGTGTTGCTTCTTGGAGCAATGCCTTTTTCATTTGATATTATCATGGGCTTTTAACTTGATTTCTTTTACAATAGAGCAATGAAAGTTGAGGACAAATGATAGATGGGCTATGAAGGGATGGTGGATGGTATGGACATATTAATATGCACTTAGGCATTTGTATACTCTATTTCTTTTATTTAAAACCAATGTTTATTTGTGGTTTTTAGGCAAAAATGACTTCATTCTTTTTATGTGAATGATTTATGATATATATAAAGAGAAGACACTATAGATGTTGCATTGGATTTATGTACCACAATATTTTTCTTTTCATTCTAATTTCCTTATCATAGTATTATGCATTTTATTATGAATTATATATGGATATTGAATGATAATGGCTTACGAAAGATAAAATCTATGGAGTGGTTAATCATCAAGTTCGCTTAAACTTTTTAATGAATCAAAGAGTCTTAAACCAATTTTACCTCAAGTTTACCTTCACTTTAATGTGCACTGTAGGTTGATGAAGTGGAAGATGAATGATAGTACATGCTATATGAAACTGAAGATTAAATTGAGCAATACTGAGAGCTTCTAGATATCTAGGAGAGAGATGATGAATGTTGATATGATGAGATTCCTTATGTCTCTCTCCCCCCCATTCCTGTTGGTTTTCATGTCCTCAAGCAAACTCTTATTAGCACACAAAATTTCTGCAAGTTGAAAGAGTACTATGTGAAACCGATGCATGTTGACTGAAGGAGGGAAATGAAGTATGTCAAAGCTAAGAGCTCCAGAAAATATCCTGCAAAAAGTACCCTCGAAAAAGCTTTAAAGTTTTGTATTGTTGGTATAGGAACCTACTAGTTTCTTTACCAGTAGTACTAGAATTAGAAAAAAAAGAACTAAAACAATACCGTTATTATGAGATAAGAAATAAACATTGATGTCATACTTACGACCATCTTACGAACATTCACAAATAGAAATTAGATGAGATTCATTAGCCTTTTTTTCAACCATGCATGATTCTTCTTAAGGATTTACACAAGCATATTGTTCATATAGACAAATATAGATTAGGCATAATGAAATACATCAAATTCAAAACCCATTTCCAGCAAGCCTGTTCAGTACTCTGAAGGGGTAATTTTGACATTTAAGAAATATCCTTCCCAGGTAGAATGCCCCATTTCCCATGAGCCTGTTCAATACCCTGATGGGTTTTCCTAGTTATACCACAGGTTGATGCACCTTGCTAGTAGACCTGTTCAATATCTTGATGGGTTATCCTCTTACACCCATTTTCCATCAAAGTATCTTGTCCCAATCTTTACAATTAAGATAAAATTTATAGATTTCTTTCACATGGGTGAATGAGGAAGCACCTTTGAAAAACTTTTAAAAGGATGGGATGGTATTGAGTTGGAAGATATTTTATAGATTACCCATAAAATATTGTTCATATGAAAAACATAATTATGTATTGAGATTAGTTGAAACACATATCATGGTCAAACTTACTTAATGTGTGGATGAGGCCATGAGAGAATGAACTAAAGGTGCCTCTAGTCCCCAAGTTCATCTTCTCCATTTAATATTGTGTTCCCTCACAAGTAGAAGTGTCATTCACTCTCCTACTACTATTTGATAAGAATGCTTGAATAACAAGTTCTGATATGAAACTAGGATGTACAAGTTATCTATGGGCATCATTATGCATACCTTAAAGATCTTGTAAATCCCCATAATATTTTAAAGATTAGTCTTATGAGAAATTGTTATTATATATAGCTAGAAATCAATATGTAATAAGAAGAAGAAACATCCTAAGTTGTTTTGGTTTTTGATGTTAGATTACTAATAATATCTTCATCTCATTTCATTTATTTAAAAAGAAACATGAAAAGATGCTGCATTTATTTAGAACTAGGTTAACTAACATGCAACTTTTACTCTATCATATCTAAGAACAAGAAATCATATTTCACATGTAAGAATATTTCCAATGTAACCATGTGCGTAACAGGTGTAGAAATACATTCATACTCAGGTTTGAAATATGAGCTTTAATTTATACCAGAGTACGAAGAACCAACTGATTTGATGATGATGTGAAGAGTTGTTGAAGAAGAGAGTGGTGGTTCAATCTGA
>JASDQU010738451.1:224355-243504 GCA_032191745.1 Picea mariana | reverse complement strand
CATTTAATATTGTGTTCCCTCACAAGTAGAAGTGTCATTCACTCTCCTACTACTATTTGATAAGAATGCTTGAATAACAAGTTCTGATATGAAACTAGGATGTACAAGTTATCTATGGGCATCATTATGCATACCTTAAAGATCTTGTAAATCCCCATAATATTTTAAAGATTAGTCTTATGAGAAATTGTTATTATATATAGCTAGAAATCAATATGTAATAAGAAGAAGAAACATCCTAAGTTGTTTTGGTTTTTGATGTTAGATTACTAATAATATCTTCATCTCATTTCATTTATTTAAAAAGAAACATGAAAAGATGCTGCATTTATTTAGAACTAGGTTAACTAACATGCAACTTTTACTCTATCATATCTAAGAACAAGAAATCATATTTCACATGTAAGAATATTTCCAATGTAACCATGTGCGTAACAGGTGTAGAAATACATTCATACTCAGGTTTGAAATATGAGCTTTAATTTATACCAGAGTACGAAGAACCAACTGATTTGATGATGATGTGAAGAGTTGTTGAAGAAGAGAGTGGTGGTTCAATCTGATAATCGTTTGGAACCATAACTCAATGTAATTTTGATGTTCTTGGTTCACTTCCTCATTTAAACCACTCTGCATGTATCCCTCTATCATGCCAGGAAGTTCATCTTCTTTTGAATAACGGGTCTCGTCAGTGCATGGAGGATCTTCAGAAAGACATATCAAAAAATCCTCGATCTAAAGTTCTAATGGTGGCTCTCCATCAAATGTGGTCCATGATTCTTTTGTCTCCTTGATAGATTAGCGAAGGGAATCAAATGAGACTTCTATATCTTCTTGTGGATGTGGAGAGACATTTAAGTTCTTGTCTGCTGTCAATATTTGTTCTTCTTGAGAGGCTGACATTGAGATACCAACTGCTGCTATGATTTGAGAGAGTTTGGTTAAACTCTTGATCATATTTGAATTCATGTTGTTGGTTGATGGGTCTTGTTTCACACATGGATTAGTGTAGAGGGGGGGTTCTTATAGTGCCAAAAAACTTTTAAAAATCCTAAAGAAATAAAAAGAAGCAAACTAAAAGAAAATGTAAGAAAACCAATTATATACTTGAAGCACCACCATGCTACTAGGACTGCAAGGAGTAACCACACTCAATGACTTATAACATCAACATTTCCTTATGCCATTCAAATTAAAAAAATTACAACACCTTTCTTATGAATCCAAATCTCCCCATATGAGAACACACTAACATAATGATGATAATAATTAGTGATATATAAGTCCTTTGATCATTATTTATACATGAAATAGGATGGGGGATTTGATAAAACCGAATCCCAAACTCAAAAAATGATTTTGACAATTTTAGAGCAAATCACAAATATCTGGGTTTTTCATCCATTTGGGCAGATTCGAGTTGAAGATCCACCCATAAATCTTAGATCGTTTTGGATTTTGAAAATATTCTCATGGTTAACTCAATATTTCATATTATAAAGAAAACCCATATCATATAATTTCTAGATCTGATACCATCTGCATGAAAATCGAGGCGTAAGTTGGCATTTTGATATTTTTACTAATTTTTACAGAATTGTTCTCCCTGAGCTGGAGTTCCACATGTGCGACTTGGTTTAATTTTGACACATGTTTTCGCATGTTGACATCCCTCTGGAAAAAACCCACGTCCCAGATTTTCCTCTAGAAGCATGCCAATTTTTTTACTATAATCCAATACCAGATGGTTTTTGATGCTATTACCGGATGACTTGGAACGTTCTGGTACCAGATGGTTTTTGATGATGGTACCAGATGACCTAGAATGTTTTGGTACCAGATGGTTTCTAGAACATTCTGGTACCATATGAGTTGAATTGCGAGTAATAGATGACCTGGAGTGTGAGTACCAAATGACATGGAGTGTGGAGTGTGAGTACCAGATGACATGTTTCTTAGACATAAAAACATAGGATTAAACCATCATCGATAAAATCATTTTAAAAAACATTTTCAATCACTTAAAAATAAAAGAAAACAACAAAAATTAACCACAAGGTAGAATGGATGTAATTAGTGGTAAGTGACGGGATAATGGCTATAGAATGTATCAAGAGTGCGAGAATATAACTTATGAATGGAGGTTTTTCATGGTAGAAAATATGACATATTTGGAGCCCAACACTCCCCCACGCTTGTTGGTTTTCATGTCCTCATGCAAACAAAATTTGTATATACTCTATTTAATCATTGATTTCTGTGACTTTATTTCTTTGTGTAGGTGTTGCTTCTTATGGAGCAATGCCCTTTTTCATTTGATATTATCACAAGCTTTTAACTTGATTTGTTTTAGAATAGAGCAATGAAAGTTGAGGAAAAATGATTGATGGGCTATGAAGGGACAATGTATGGTATGGAAATATGAATATGGACTTAGGCGTTTGTATACTCTATTTCTTTTCTTTAAAACCAATGTTTATTTGTGGTTTTTAGGCAACAATGACTTCATCCTTTTTATGTGAATGCTTTATGATATATATATAAAGAGAAGACACTATAGATGTTGCATTGGATTTATGTACCACACTATTTTTCTTTATATTATAATGGCCTTATCATAGTATTATGCATTTTATTATGAATTGTATATGGAGATTAAATGATAATGGTTTACGAAAGATAAAATGTATGGAGTGGTTAATCATCAAGTTCCCTTAAAGTTTTTAATGAATCAAAGAGTCTTAAACCAATTTTACCTCAAGTTTACCTTCACTTTAATGTGCACTGCTGTTACACATGAAATTTGCACACCTAGGTACCTCACCCTAAGTGTCATAAAGTGTCATATAAGTGTCTCATACACCTTGAAACCATGGAATAATCTATGTCACAATCCCTAGTCAATGTGGAGGAGGGATGTATTACATGAAGGGGAAAATACCAAGTACACATGAATTATTATTAATATTCATGGAAAAGAAATTTATTAAGTGTGAGAACCAAGTGCACATGAATTATTATTAATATTCATGAAAAAGAAAGTAATTAAGTGTGAGAATCCACTTCACATTTGGTTTTCTATTTTTTAGGGAAGGTGGAGGATCTCATGGATGGTTGAAATATTTCCTCAAAATCCTTGAGAGATATTTCCTCCCCAAAATCTTTAAGAGATGTTTTCTCCCTAAATATCTTAGAGATCCCTTTCTTAGTGGATCTGATGAGAGATCCTCTCCAAGATGGTTAAGCCTCCAAATCATATATAATGAGGGATTTCCATGGAAGAGGGAGGATAGAGTTTGAGAGAAGCACCTAACTTATGATCTCATAAGGGATGGAGACATTGTGAAGTATCAAACTTATGATCTCATAAGGGAGATATCATTGAAGCATCAAAATTCTGTGTGGATTATTTGAGCAAGGGTCTGGACAAAGGGAGCTTGGTGAAGACATTGCACTACATCCATGGCTGTAAGCACCACTTTGTTCTCATTAATATAAATCTATGCTTGGCTTCTTTCCTTTAAAGTTTACATACATTTCATGAACTTGTCTCTAGTAGATAGATATGTTTTTGAGCTAATCTCAGTAGAATAGGAAGTTTGTTGTATCTTTATTTGTTCTACAGAACTTTTTGAGGAGCTTAGGATCGAAGCTCAACCTAGATTGTGAAAGGACAAACACCATTAAAAAGGTACAATTTTTCTTCTTCCTCTTCATACATTATCTTAATAAGATCTAAAAGGAATGTCGGTGTCCATAATAGCATTTTCTGTCTTGGTCATAGGGGTCTAGTATCCAAGAGAGAATCCACTTGTCTGCAAGGGCATTTCTCTGTAACAACTATAGGTTGATGAAGTGGAAGATGAATGGGAGTACATGCTAGATGAAAATGAAGATTAAACTGAGCAATACTGAGAGCTGCTAGATATCTAGGAGAGAGATGATGAATGTTGATATGATGAGATTCATTATGTCTCTCTCCCCCCCATGCCTGTTGGTTTGCATGTCCTCATGCAAACTCTTATTAGCACACAAAATTGTTGCAAGCTAAAAGACTGCTATGTGGAACTGGTGCATGTTTACTGAATAAGGGAAATGAAGTATGTCAAAGCTAAGAGTTGCTGAAAATATCCTGCAAAAAGTACCCTCGAAAAAGATTTAAATTTTTGTACTGTTAGTATAGGAACCTACTAGTTTCTGTACTAGCAGTATCGAAATAGAAAACAAAAGAACTAAACCAATATTGTTATTATGAGAGAAGAAATAAACATTGATGTCATGCTTAAAGAAACAACCAAAACACAAACTTTATTCATGCTTACAAATTTGGAAATGAAATTTGTTTTAAAATATTACAAGCATAAAGGAAATTCCTAAATTACTTATTACATATGATTTCATCAATCATTAACAATTTTATGCTCAATAAACCGTGTAAATTATGATGGGGGATTTTTTCTCTTATCCTTAAACAAGAGAACACGAGGAGACAAGTGGTCTTTAATAAATGAGAAACTGATAGGAAGCCAATCATCTTTGCTTAATTTCTCATAGAATTTCTGTCATTCAAGTGATATTGATAAAGTTCACATTTTAGTTTATTAGAATCTTACACTTATGGGTCCCACTTCTAGGACATTGACATCCTAGGTATGAATGACGGGGTGTTAGGACCATCATATGGACATTAAAAAATGGAAATTAGATGATATTCATTAGCCTTTTGTTCAACCATGCATGCTTCTTCTTAAGGATTTACACAAGTATATTGTTCATATGGACAAATATAGATTAGGCATAATGAAAGACATCAAAATCAGAACCCATTTCCAACAATTCTGTTTAGTACTCCGATGGGGCAATTTTAACATCTAAGAAATATCCTCCCTAGGCCCCATTTCCCATGAGCCTGTTCAATACCCTGATGGGTTTTCCTTGTTATACCACAGGTCGATACACGTTGCTAGTAGACCTGTTGTTAGAACCCAAGACTAAATACAAAATCACCACAATAGATATACAAGAACAATATGCAAAATCTCCTTTATTACTATCAAAACCCTTGAGATAGAGCAACACCATACAATGGATCTTGTTATGGAAGGGATCCTCTCCTATTCACTTGCCTCTTCGAGGGGGCATCTTCCTATTGAGCTACCACTCCAAATACAATAATTCTCTTCATATCCCATTACATTTCTTAAACCCCTTTATATAGTACTACCATCACCTAAGAACATTCTATAGGAGAAATCTTCTATAAGTAGAACCTTCCAAGAAGTCCTCTTACATTTATTATATCTAACTACCCATTTATTATATATAACTACCATAGTGGGCCTTATTTAATAATATAGTGGAACTAGTCCACCTTACATTGAATGACCTCCNAGGCCTCCCCACTACCTCTTTAGCTACCTTACATTCCATCCCCCTTATGAAAGCGTTGTCCTCAACGCTTGATGTACAACCATATACCAGGGTCCCATGGATAAGTGTGGACCATAGTGCTGAAATAGACTAGAGAACCAAGGTCCCATTGAGAAATGGAAACCACTATGCTGAAGTAGTCCAACCACCATTGTAAACTAGGGTCCCATGTCCAATTTCTCATGTGAGCTCCACACAGAAGATATCGGCACACAATAACCAACTGAAAATGATGCTCCCAATACTAACACCTATCATGTGGATCCAAATAAGAATATCCATACACATAGTGGGAAAGGTTAAAAGATGAATATGAAAGGAATAATGCAGGCTGGATACTGATAATGATAACTAGCTCCCGATGTGTCATATTGATGTGCTCTACATAAGGTGGAGTAGAGTCATCAAATAAAAGATGGAAGTGGTTGTCATCCCAAAAATGACAACTATCCATATACCAATCATTGCAATCTGCCTCAAAATCATACCAAACATATATTTCTTGATTATAGTCATCCCTGATGTCTTCCATAAGAAATCTCTCCTGCATGCTATCCAATGATTCTTGAATACTATGAAAACTAGCATTGAGGCCATCGGCAAGGTACTGCAATCTGTCATGCAATTGGGCTTTGAATGATTTAGTAATCTGTAGAATTTCATTGATATTTTGAGAGGAAATAACCATATGAGAAAACTATGAACTCTTTAGTCCTACATCTGTCAAGAAAACACCCAAAAATAGACCAATAAGTTATGACAAACAATCGCGGTTTTTTTCTGGAAAAACCCTAAAAAATTGCTGAATTTAAAGTGCTCATAACTTCACTTCCTAGACTCTGTTTCGGCTGATTTGTTTTTTGAAATTGGGTGAAATTGTGAGAGGAACTTGTATATGTAATTTATTTGAGAAAATTCAGCCTCCAGATGCTACAGAAATAAAAAAAAATCGCACCGCCGTCCGCGGAAAAAAACCTGAAAATTTGCAGATTTAAAAACTTCAATATCTTGACTTCCCAGACTCCGTTTCAGATGATTTGTTTTTTCAAATTGGGTGTTTTTCTGATAGGACCTCATATATACAACCTGTTTCTGCAAATTTTTCATAGAAATATACCAAAAATTTCTGGAATGTCACGACCCTCTTTTTTATTCTCCAAAAAAAATCTGCAAAAATACAAAATATTTGCCCACAATGTCTGCCAAAGAAAGTGCCCTGATACCACTTGTTAAGAACCTGAATAGATCTAAAAATATAATCACCACAAATATTGAATACAAAATATATCCACAGAGCAAGATAGAATAAACCACACTTTATTATAAGAAAACTGTTGAGGTAGGGAAACACCATACAATGGATCCTATTATGGAAGGGATCCTCTCCTGTTCACTTGCCTATTCGAGGGGGCATCCTCCTAATGAGATTCAAATCCAAATACAATAATTCTTCTTCATGTCCCATTACATTTCTTGAACCTCTTTATATAGTGCTACCATCACCTAAGAACATTCTATAGGAGGAATATTATAGAAGTAGAACCTTCTAAGAAGTCCTCTTACATTTATTATATCTAACTACCATAGTGGGCCTTATTTAATAATATAGTGGACCTAGTCCACCTTACATTGAATGGCCTTGAATATTATCACTATGGGCCCTCTGCGCCACCCCCCCCCATCTACCTCTCTAGCTACCTTACACCTGTTCAGTATCTTGATGGGTTAGCCTCTTACACCTATTTTCCATCAAAGGATCTTGTCCCAATATTTACCATTAAGATAAAATTTATAGATTGATTTCATAGGGGTGAATGGGGAATCACCTTTGAAAACCTTTTAAAAGGATGGGATGATAGTGGGTTGGAAGATATTTTATGGATTACCCATAAAACATTGTTCATATGAAAAATAGACTTATGTATTGAGATTAGGTGAAACACATATCATGGTCAAACTTACTTAATGTGTGGATGAGGCCATGAGAGAATGACCTAAAGGTGCCTCTAGTCCCCAAGTTCATCTTCTCCATATAATATTATGTTCCCTCACAAGTAGAAGTGTCATTCACTCTCCTGCTACTATTTGATAAGAATGATTGAATAACAAGTTCTCATATGAAACTAGGATGTACAAGTTATCTATGGGCATCATTATGCATACCTTAAAGATCTTGTAAATCCCCATAATATTTTAAAGATTAGGCTTATGAGAAAGTGTTATTATTAATAGTCAGAAATCAGTATGTAATAATAAGAAGAAACATCCTAAATTGTTTTAGTTTTTGATGTTAGGTTACAAATAGTATTTTCATCTCATTTCATTTATTTGAAAATAAACATGAAAATATGATGCATTTATTTAGAACTAGGTTAACTAACATGCAAATTTTACTCTATCATATCTAAGAACAAGAAATCATATTTCATGTGTAAGAATATTTCCAATGTAACCATGTGCGTAACAGGTGTAGAAATACATTCATACTCGGGTTTGAAATATAAGCTTTAATGTATACCAAAGTATGGAGAACCAACTGATTTGATGATGACATGAAGAGTTGTTGAAGAAGAGAGTGGTGGTTCAATCTGATAGTCGTTTGGAACCATAGCTCAATGTAATTTTGATTTTCTTGGTTCACTTGCTCATTTAGACCACTCTGCATGTATCCCT
The DNA here is from genome assembly GCA_032191745.1 of Picea mariana. Classification (NCBI taxonomy): domain Eukaryota; kingdom Viridiplantae; phylum Streptophyta; class Pinopsida; order Pinales; family Pinaceae; genus Picea; species Picea mariana. Next base: position 235,401 of record JASDQU010738451.1, on the reverse strand, counting down.
CTATCATGCCAGGAAGGTCATATTTTTTGAATAACAGGTCTCGTTAGTGCATGGAGGACCTTCATAAATGCATATCAAAAACTCCTCGATATCAGGTTCTAATGGTGGCTCTCCATCGAATGTGGTCCATGATTCCTTGGTCTTCTCGATAGATTAGCAAAGGGAATCAAACAAGACTTCTATATCTTCTTGTGGATGTGGATAGACATTTGAGTTCTTGTCTGCTGTCAATATTTGTTTTTCTTGAGAGGCTAACATTGAGATACCAGTTGCTGCTATGATTTGAGAGACATGGATTAGTGTAGAGGGGTGGTTCTTACAGTGCTATTTTTTTTTTTTAAATCCTAAATAAATAAAAAGAAGCAAACTAAAAGAAAATGTAAGCAAACCAATTATATACTTGAAGCGCCACCAAGATACTAGGACCCCAAGGAGTAACCATGCTCAATGACTCAGAACATCAACACTTCCTTATTCCATTCAAATTAAAAAATTTACAACAACTTTCTTATGAATCCAAATCTCCCCATATGAGAACACACTAACATAATGATGATAATAATTAGTGATCTAGTAGTCCTTTGATCCTTATTTATACATGAAACAGTATGGGGGATTGAATAAAACTGAATTCGAAGCTTAGAAAATGAATTTGACAATTTTAGAGCAAATCACAAAAATCTAGGGTTTTCATTAGTTTGGGAAGACTCGAGTTGAAGATCCACCATAACTCTTAGACCGTTTTGAATTTTGAAAATATTCTCATGGTTAACTCAATATTCCATATTATAGACAAAACCCATATCGTATAATTTCTATATCTCATACCATCTGCATGAAAATCGAGGTGGAAGTTGGCATTTTGAGATTTTTACTAATTTTTACAGAATTGTTCTCCCTGAGCTGGAGTTCCACACGTGCGATTTGGGTGAATTTTGAAACATGTTTTCGCATGATGACATCCCTCTGGAAAAAACCCATGTCCCATGTTTTCCTCTAGAATCATGCCGCTTTTTCCACTATAATCCAGTACCAAATGATTTTTGATGCTAGTATTGGATGACCTAGAATGTTCTGGTACCAGATGGTTGTTGATGTTGGTACTAGATGAACTAGAATGCTTTAGTACCAGATGGTTTCTGGAACATTCTGGTACCAAACGAGATGAATTGTGAGTACTGGATGACCTGGAGTGTGAGTAACATATGAAATGGAGTGTGAGTACTGGAACAAGGACATGTTGTTTGGACATAAAAACATAGGATTAAACCATCATCAATAAAATCGTGTTAAAAACATATCTAATCACTTAAAAAGAAAATAAAACAACAACAATTAACCACAAGGTAGAATGGATGTAATTAGTGGTAAGTGACGGAATAATGACTATAGAATGTATCAAGAGTGCGAGAATATAACTTATGAATGAAGGTTTTTCATGGTAGAAAATATGATATATTTGGAGCCCAACACTCCCCCACACCTGCTGGTTTGCATGTACTCATGCAAACAAAATTTGTATATACTCTATTTAATCATTGATTTCTGTGACTTTATTTCTTTGTGCAGGTGTTGCTTCTTATGGAGCAATGCCCTTTTTCATTTGATATTATCAAAGGCTTTTAACTTGATTTGTTTTACACTAGAGAATGAAAGTTGAGGAAAAATGATAGATGGGCTATGAAGGGATGGTGGATGGTATGTAAATATGAATATGGACTTAGGTGTTTGTATACTCTATTGCTTTTCTTTAAAACCAATGTTTATTTGTGGTTTTTAGGCAACAATGACTTCATCCTTTTTATGTGAATGATTTATGATATATATATATAAAGAAAAGACATTATAGCTGTTGCATTGGATTTATGTGCCACAATATTTTTCTTTATATTATAATGGCCTTATCATAGAATTATGCATTTTATTATGAATTGTATATGGAGATTGAACTATAATGGTTTAAGAAAGATAAAATGTATGGAGTTGTTAATCATCAAGTTCCCTTAAACTTTTTAATGAATCAAAGAGTCTTAAACCAATTTTACCTCAAGTTTACCTTCACTTTAATGTGCACTGCAGGTTGATGAAGTGGAAGATGAATGGGAGTACATGATAGATGAAACTGAATATTAAACTGAGCAATACTGAGAGATGCTAGATATCTAGGAGAGAGATGATGAATGCTAATATGATGAGATTCCTTATGTCTCTCTCCCCCCATGCCTGTTGGTTTGCATGTCCTCAAGCAAACTCTTATTAGCACACAAAATTGCTGCAAGATAAAAGAGTACTATGTGGAGTTGGTGCATGTTGATTGAAGGAGGGAAATGAAGTATGTCAAAGCTAAGAGCTGCTGAAAATATCCTGCAAAAAGTACCCTTGAAGAATCTTTAAATTTTTGTATTGTTGGTGCAAGAACCTACTAGTTTATGTACCAGCCATACTAGAATAGAAAAAAAAAAAACTAAAACTATACTGTTATTATGAGAGAAGAAATAAACATTTATGTCATTCTTAAAGAAACAACCAAAACTTAAACTTTATTCATGCTTACAAATTTGGAAATGAAACTTATTTTAAAATATTACAAGCATAAAGGAAATTCCTAAATTACTTATTAGTTATGATTTCATCAATCATTAACAATTTTATGCTCAAGAAACCATGTAAATTATGATGGGGGATTTTTCCTCTTATCCTTAAATAGGAGAACATAAGGAGATAAGTGGTCTTTAATAAATGAGAAACCGATAGGAAACTAATCATCTCTTCTTAATTTCTCATAGAATTTCTGTCATTCAAGTGATATTGATAAAGTTCACATTTGAGTTTTTTAGACTCCTACACTTATGGGTCCCACTTATAGGACAATGACATCCTAGGTATGAATGACGGGGTCTGACGACCGTCTTACAGACATTCACAAATGGAAATTAGATGAGATTCATTATCCTTTTGTTCAACCATGCATGCTTCTTCTTAAGGATTTACACAAGTATATTGTTCATACAAAGAAATATAGATTAGGCATAATGAAATACATCAAAATCAGAACCCATTGCTAGCAAGCCTATTCAGTACTCTAATGGGGTATTTTTGACATCTAAGAAATATCCTCTCTAGGTAGAATGCCCCATTTCCCATGAGCCTGTTCAACACCCTGATGGGTTTGCTTAGTTATACCACAAGCCAATACACGCTGCAAGTAGACCCGTTAAGTATCTCAACGAGTTATCCTCTTACACCCATTTTCCATTAAAGGATCTCGTCCCAATATTTACCATTAAGATAAAATTTATAGATTGGTTTTACATGGGTGAATGGGGAAGCACCTTTGAAAACCTTTTAAAAGGATTGGATGGTATTGGGTTGGAAGATATTTTATAGATTACCCATAAAATATTGTTCATATGAAAAATAGACTTATGTACTGAGATTAGTCGAAACACATATCATGGTCAAACTTACTTAATGTGTGGATAAGGCCATGAGAGAATGACCTAAAGGTGCCTCTAGTCCCCAAGTTCATCTTCTCCATATAAGACTGTGTTCCCTCACAAGTAGAAGTGTCATTCACTCTCCTACTACTATTTGATAAGAATGCTTGAATAAGAGGTTCTGACATGAAACTAGGATGCACAAATTATCTATGGGAATCATTATTCATACCTTAAATATCTTGTAAATCCACATAATATTTTAAATATTAGGCTTATGAGAAACTATTATTATTAATATTTAGAAATCAGTATGTAATAATAAGAAGAAACATCCCAAGTTGTTTTGGTTTTTGATGTTAGATTACCAATAGTATATGTTGGCCCTTGACCAAGTTTTGCGGATTCTTGGTCATGTTTGACTTAATTTTGGGACTTCGACAGGCTGTCAAAGGCGGAGTGTAAGACAAAGTGGAGATTGTGGGATCTTGGCCCCCTTTAGGGCCCTTTTTGGGATTTGGGATTATGTAACGGGTATGGGAATTTTGGCCCATGGGTTTACCCATGCTTAGGCCTATTTTGTATGTATAAATAGAAGTTAGGTGATGTAAGGAGAGACCACTATGCTAGGTGCTAATGTAATGAGCTAAGTGCAAGTGATTGTAAGAAGGATTTGTGCTAAGGTGATGTAGTGAATACGAATGGCTAAGTGCTAGAATTGGATCTATGTGATCCAAAGTTTTAAGGCTTTGTACTTACTATGTGCTAAGAACTTGCAGAGCTAAGTGAAAGTGATTGTAAGAAGGCTTTGTGCTTAGACCTAGCTTGAGGAAGGAGGATTTGGCGAGGTGCGCACAGATCTCCTATTCTATGCAAAGTGGGTTTGTATGCTCTGTGCATGTAAGAATATTGAAGAAATCTAATAAATAAGAGGAAGAGTTGGTGGACGTAGCCCCAGGGTGGGGGTGAACCACATACATGATGTGTTTCTCTGCTTTGTGCAATGTATTGATGTGTTTATTTTCTTAGTGCTTTGATATAGATGAATGATAGGTATATCTGTTGTTGCTTTGGGCTTAATGGTAAGAGTAAATGCTAGATCTAACTTGTGTGGATGTGATTAGTTCTTGAATCTGCTAGATTTTATCTGTTTTATCATGCTAAGTGATGTTAGATGCTAGATCTAGTTGAATATTGCGATGTTATGTAATTAGTGTTTAACTGCGCTGTAACTAAGACTAGATATTGATGAATGTTAACTATTGAGTGCTCTGTTAAGTGTTAGAATCATAGATCGGTGTCCTAGCTAAGGTTGCAAACATCTGAGTCTTGCAACCACCACTGCCTCTACCTCGGGTGAGACTTCATCTGCTTCATAGGTGTTGCCGAAAGGGTCGATAGTTAGGGTTTTTTTGGTGCGTTATTGTAGTGTTGAACCCTTGGTCTGCCCCTGTGCCAAAAAATGGTTTAGTTGCTAGGACCTAAAGCTATGATTGCTGGGAACTAAAGAAGAAGAAGCTTTGTGCAAAGATCCGAACTTGAAACTGTGATTACTGGGAATTGAGGAAAAATAAGTTTTGTGTGAAGATATGACCTGAAATTGTGAAAGCTTTGTGCATAGATCTTTCACTCTAGTGTGAAGTATTCTAATCGATCTATAAATCTCTGTGCTAAGAAAAGAAGTCTGATCTGAAGAAAAGAGGTAAGATCTGGGAGCTTTGTGCCCTGACAAAGGTGAAAGTGAGACTAAAGAGGTAAGACCTGTAAGATTTGTGCTCTATAGAAGTAAGATAAGAGAAGGTTTTTGTTTCTAAAAGTATGAATCTAGGTATGTTTGATAAGATTTGTCCTAGCTTGAAAACTAGGGAACTGATATAAGAAAGAAGATTTGATATGAGTAGATCTAATAAGAATAGTGAAAGATATGTTATACCTATGCATAGAGAGAATGTTTGGAATAACAAATGGATGTAGAATCCTATAAAGAATTTTTTGCAGGTTAGCTACCGTGATCCTAGCGCACAACACAAGAAAGGATGGGGATCATTTATGAGAAAGAGAGGATTAACTCTTTGTTACAGTTGCATAAAACCATGACATCTTGCTAAGGACCTAGTTGCCTCATCTATGGACCATGAAGTATTGGATTTCCCTAGAATGATTGCTAAGGTTGAAAGGATGAATATGAGACAAGAAGACCACAAGAAGGTCAAACAACTGAGATTATGGTAGAACCCCAGAAAGAATTAGAAAAAGTATTGCTATAGATGAAAGAAACCCTGAATGACCACCGACATATCAGCTTATCATATATCTTCAAGGAAAAAAAATGCATTGAAGTAAGAATAGGAGACTTTGATGTTGACTGTGTTCTGGATGCAGAAACACAAGTGGATATCATGACAGAAAGAACTTGGGAAATCCTAGGAAATCCTGCTATGATTCCTTCATTGGGAGGAATAGGATTATTCAGAGGAAAGCTGATAACTCTATGTAGAAGACTTACCTAGATATCTATGAGTGCCAATGGAACTTCGACAGAGGAAGAATTTAAAGTTGTTAAATTTATTGAGAACAATGCTCCATTTTCCATGTTACTAGGAAAACCTTGGATTGAAGGAGATCAGGCTAGAAGGAAAGAAGAAGAAGTCTTAGAACAAAAGAAGCCAGAGTTAAAATATTTCATGAATAAGAGGATCACACAATTGATTGAAGAACAAGAGAACCAAGAAAAGTTATTTAAAATCAGAGACTTGGATGTCGAAGTGGGAAGAAAACTAGAAGACTCAAAGAAGACTGAAGTACCTATTCCAGATACAGATGAAGTATTGCCCCTGAATTCTAGGAAGGAATATATCAACAGTGCGAAGTTACTCTGCCAAAAGAAGATAAGAATCAGAATGGAAAAAGGAATTCCAAGACGAAGCTCATTGTAAAGAAGGCTAGAAAACTAGGTAAGAAGAGAGCTAAAATATAAAAGTTATAGAAGGTTGCAGAGGGAACTTCGTAGAAGGAATATTTGCAAAATTGGAACTTCGCTGGGATATCAGAACTATGTCACATGGCACTTCACCATGGAGAAGCAATATATCCATTGGGAACAATATAACCATTCGACCAACGACCCAAACAGGTAGAAAGACATTTATGGTCAGAAAGTTTTCCACTAGACCATTGGGACCGTGCCATAACGAACATAATTGAGTTAATGAATTCTTCTCACCCATTGCAAGAGGTTCATTTCCGAGTTATCTATTTATCCCGTCATGCCACACAATGAGAATACTTTTTCCAACCATGACTATGTGAGCTCACAGAATAGTATATTTTTCACAGTGATCATCATGTTATTTCCATCTATCCCATTGCATTGAGAATTTACTCTTTGAACCAGATATATTCAATCATGAGTGTGTATGTCCAAAGAACTTAACACACTCGAAGAGTCTGCAAAGGAAGTACTCATTGAAATCATGACTGAGAGAGCCATGTCCAAAAGAATGATGTCTAAGGGTGTACAAGCATCATCGACAAGAGGAGTGCAAGCCTCTCTGTCAACTTCTCGCAGAGTCAGACCATCCCGACCATCAACATAAAAGTGAACCAAACACAGAGACGACCTAGAAAATGAGAAGCTGATCCTGACCATGTTGCCCAACTACATCCCACCTTTGACCAGCACGGTCAGTTAAGATAGTGTGCCAAGAGACTTCGAGTACACCATGGTTACTGCGTACCTCTTGAAGGGGATACACACAGTTCGATCACAACATGAAAAAATTGCAATGTTGAATTTCAGTGATGTCAACCTTGGAGATCGCAAGAAATATAGTATGCTTGCTCTGTATAAATACCTGACCAGGATGAAGGGGAAGAACTAAAATATAATCCCCTAGCCATGGATGATGAACCTCGTGCAGTCCACCTTGTTAAATATAATGAAGATCCCACACTTTGGAAGGCACCGAGAAGTGAATTCCCGTGTCAAGCTATTACTTTCATGTTACCATGGTGATTACTTTAGGTTAGATCATTGTATCACAATCAACTCGACGTTGATCCATAGGATCAAAAGATTAAGTATGCAAGGACCTAATCTGCAGGAGTTCTATCTAGGAAAAGCCACAGATCGCACGCTAGCATAGAAGATCAAGGATACATACAATGATGTTGAAAAGGGAACGTGAGGTTACAAGGTAGCCTCCATCCGGAATGGCATAGTGCACTTAGCTTGCCAGTTAATAGCTGGAAAGTTAGTAAGGAAGAACATACCTACGCAGGTCATAGGCTTTGTTTTTGACTTTGCAGGGAAGTGTGTAGAAGGTCTACAAATGAACTGGGTGAAGTACCTAGTTAATCAACTGGAACTAGACTGCTTCGAAGCACATGATCAAGGCTATGAGTTTCACTTTAGCTGGCTCCTGATCCTCATTGCCTTTGTTTCCTGGGAGATTCCAGAAGAAGAGACCTTTCCAGATATCGAACCGTTTGAGCACTTCTTGTGAAGTTCACTACCCTTTGGTACTCGAGTGATATGAACAAACAGTGGCAGTCAAATTCTATTTTTCACACATATTACCTTCAACTGAAGAGAGCCATCGAAGCTGAACCTCGCATGACCCCGAACACCCTACAGAGGTTCTGAACCCTGATGAAGTTCTCCACAGATTGACACTTCATCTACCTTATAGTGCGAGCCAATGAACATAAGGAGATACTTCAGTCATACTACAAGATCACAAAAGAAGACTTGGAGGAAATCACTAAGGACAAGTCCATAGATCTCCTTATTCTCGCAGACCCTACATAGATGTTTGACCCTGAAAACCCAGAGACCACCCAGAACAAAGGAGACCGAAGAGGTCCAAGACTTAAGCAATGCCTCAACAAAGACTGCTTTGGTCTCACCTGACCAAGGGGGTGATGACGAAGTAGAAGAACTAAATAGCAAAGGAGCTGAACAAAAGCTAGGTGGAGTAACACCACCCAGAGACGAGGTTGATCCCCTGAAGAAGAGGAAGGTTTCACCCCTGAAACCTTCTTCCTGGAAGAAATCCAGAGCCACTGTGACCAATATGAAAACCATGCTCACTACCAATGATTTTGACTTCATCATAGAAACCCTAAACGACGCTTCACTAGAAATTGTGGAGAAATAAGAAGCCAAGAAGGAGGAAATGTATGAAAGAATCGAGGTTGAACTCTAAGGGGTACAACAGGCCCTTCAGTCTAGCTGCATAGTTTCCACTATGCCCCTACCATTAGGAGAACCAGAGTTGGGAGATGAGCCATCCCAACTCCACCAACTAGTTGATGCAGTTGAAGCTCACCTTCGTCGTGCACAAGAAGAAAAAAAACAATCCACTCAAGACTTGAAGCAAGTGAAAGGTGTAATCATAGAATAATGTAGAGTTCCAGAGTAGGAGAATGTTTCTCTCTAGGAAAATTTTGAAGAAGAGAAAGTACAAATGCAACAACAAAAAGAACAGTTGCTCGCAGAGCAACTCAAAGTGAACGAAGCAGTCAATAGAGCCCTCCGCTCTGTGATGAGCTTAGATCCACAAGAAGAAGACCGAGTCATGCATCAAGTAGAGCATCTCGCAGAAGCTATCTAGAAGCTAAAAAAATGAATAACAGACTTAGAGCTCTGCACAGTGCCCAACACCCCACATGATGTGAGGGACTAAAGAGAATCAACTGCTCGAAGTGCAGTTGAGAGAACAAAGTCCCTTGCCATGGAATGTGAGAAACTCACTAATCACAGTGCTCAGACCTATAAACAACTCATTGATAATCCATAACTAACGACACTGGAGTCACAACTCCAATAGGCGAAGTATTAAGCAGAGACAATATAGGCGCATTTGAAGCCCCAGTCAGTTGTGGAAAGAAAGAAGTGATCCCAAGAGCAACACACTTCCCAATAGTAGGTCCACAATATTCAGAGCAAAGTTATGGAAGTAACTTAGAGGCTCCAACCAGTACAAGATGAGGCTTACTAACTGTTCACATATATCGAAGGTTGAGGAGTGGAACTGGAGAAAGTTGTCACTATAGCTGAACAATGCCTAGAGGGACCTGTCAACGAAGCAATCATACAAGAGTTTACTAAACATGAGGCCGTGGAACAACAACAAGTCGAAGCAGCTCGAGCCAAGATCAAGGATTTTGAAGCAGAACTAGTCATATTAGAGTGACTTGGGATGAGTCATAGGTGAGTGTTGGGTGCCTATTGGCCATTGACCAAGTTTTGTGGATTCTTGGTCATTTTTGACTTAATTTTGGGACTTTGGCATGCTGTTGAAGGCAGAGCGCAAGATGAAGCGGAGATCATGGGATCTTGGCCCCCTTTAGGGTCCTTTTTGGGATTTGGGATTATGTAATGGGTATGGGAATGTTGGCCCATGGGTTTACCCATGCTTAGGCCTATTTTGTATGTATAAATAGAAACTAGGTGATGTAAGGAGAAGCCGGTTTGCTAGGTGCTAATGTAATGAGATAAGTCCAAGTGATTGTAAGAAGGCTTTATGATAAGGTGATGCAGTGAATATGAATGGCTAAGTGCTATAATTGGATCTATGTGATCAAGAGTTATAAGGCTTTGTGCTTACTGCGAGCTAAGAACTTGCAGAGCCAAGTGCAAGTGATTGTAAGAAGACTTTGTGCTTAGACCTAGCTCAGGGAAGGAGGATTTGGCAAGGTGTGCGCAGATGTCTTGTCCTATGCAAAGTGGGGTTGGATGCTCTGTGCATGTAAGAATATTGAAAAAATCTAATAAATAAGATGAAGAGTTGGTGGACGTAGCCAGAGGGTGGGGGTGAACCACGTACATGTTGTGTTTCTCTTCTTTGTGCAATGTATTGATGTGTTTATGTGTTTATTTTCTTAGTGCTTTGATATAGATGAATGATAGGTAGGTATGTTGTTGCTTTGGGCTTAATGGTAAGAGTAAATTCTAGATCTGACCTGTGTGGACGTGCTTAGTGCTTGAATCTTCTAGATCTAATCTTTTTTGTCATGCTAAGTGTTGTTAGATGCTAGATCTGGTTGAATACTGTGATGTTCTGTAATTAGGGTTTAACTGCGCTATCACTAAGACTAGATATTTATGAATGTTAACTGCACAGTGATCTGTTAAGTGTCATAATCACAGATCGGTGTCCCAGCTAAGGTTGCAGACATTTGAGTCCTACAACCACCGCTGCCTCTACCTCAGTTGAGACTTCATCTTCTTCGTAGGTGTTATCGAAAGGGCCAATAGTTAGGGTTTTGTTGGTGCGCTGTTGTAGCGTTGAACCCTGGGTTTTCCCCTGTTCCAACAGTATCTTCATCTTGTTTCATTTATTTGAAAAGAAACATGAAAATATGATGCATTTATTTAGAACTAGGTTAACTAACATGCAACTTTTACTCTATCATATATAATAATAAAAAATCATATTTAACGTGTAAGAATATTTCCAATGTAACCATGTGCGTAACAGGTGTAGAAATACATTCATACTCGAGTTTGAAATATAAGATTTAATGTATACCGGAGTATGAAGAACTAACTGATTTGATGATGATGTGAAGAGTTTTTGAAGAAGAGAGTGGTGGTTCAATCTGA
>JASDQU010738451.1:201507-212458 GCA_032191745.1 Picea mariana | reverse complement strand
AACGGAAGTTGTCAACAAGTGTTTGGAAACATATTTGAGGTGCTTTGCCTCTAAAAACAACACCAGTGGGCTCAATGGTTACCCCTCACCGAATGGTGGTACAACACTACATACCATACAGCCACTCGCATGACTCTTTTTGAAGAAGTATATGGACAGAAGCCACCTTCAGTTCTATCATACTTACCGGGTACCTCGAAGGTCCTGGCGGTTGACCAAACACTTACAATCCGAGAGGATATCCTTTGTACCCTTAAAGAGAATTTGGTCATGGCATAGAATAGAATGAAGCAGCAAGCAGATCAAGGTCACTCTGAACGTCAATTTGCAGAAGGGGATCAGGTGTTTCTGAGNACCCAAATTCTATGGCCCTTACACAATTCTCAAGCATGTGGGAAAAGTTACATATCAGTTAGCTCTGCCCAGTCAGTCGAAGCTACATCTTGTTTTTCATGTTTTATGCTTGAAGAAGGCGATTGGAACCAAGTGCCAAATTCCAACCAACCTTCCAGAGTTAGCTGAAGAAGGATCCATTTGGCTACAGCCAAAAGCATTTTTGGACCAGCGTGAGCATCGCCTACGTCAAAGAACCATCAAGGAAGTGCTAGTACAGTGGAAAGATATGGCTCTAATAGATGCCACTTGGGAACCAGCTACCATTCTACAGCAGTTTCCACATCTCAAACCTTAAGGACAAGGTTGCTTTTAAGGGGGCGGACATGTTAAGGTCCTAACCTGCACATAGGTAGATCAATGCATTCAGATGTAATAAAGGTCAGTATTAATAAGGCCTTTCAATAAAATAGAATAAGGCGGATGTAAGAAGACCTAATAGAAGCTTTCACTTCTAGAAGGATCTTTCTCTAGATGCTTCTCTTAATAGACATATTTAGTATAAATAAGGGGTGAGGGTATGAGAACCCTAGCTTGGAAATTATTGTAACAGAGTGTTGCTCGATTGGAGGTTTCCCCCTCGAAGAGGCCTGTGAACATTGCTTTTTGAATCAAAGTGTTATTTCTATTGCTATTTTGTATATCACTTATGTGTATTGTGAAGATTATGTTGGATATTTTATTGTTATTCTGCCATTTCTAGCATTTTATTTCTATTCTGCATATATTATATATCTGGTATCTTGCAAAGTCTATGAATCCTTGGTTGAGCATTTAACATTGGGAATTAATAGTGTATATATTTAGCCCAACATTTTTGGCGTCATTGTTGGGGATGTGCTAAAGGGTTTAGAGCATAGGTAGGTTGTTTTTATTTGTCCAAATCCTTGATTGTTCCTTTCATGCAAGTGTGTTTCTTTTCATGCAAGTGTTTTTATTTTCATGCAAGTGTGTTTCTTTTCATGCAAGTGTTTTTATTTTCATGCAAGTGTGGTGTGATTTTAAGGACGACCTAAGTGCATAGAGAAGATGGTAAGACGTGAGGGAAGAGCCCACACATCCACTTTTGTGGGGTTTCTCCAAAGGTAGGTTGTCTTGTTCCTTTAAATAGTTGGAATTTGTGTTTTATTAGCATTAGCCATATTTTTTATATATGAGAAGAGAATCTAACTTGTGTGAACAGATATCTTGGTGACAACGGGGTCCTATTAGCATGGTGGCGCTTCAAGTATATAATTGGTTTTCTTACATTTGCTTTTTGTTTGCTTCTTTTTATTTCTTTAGGATTTTTAAAACCTTTTTGGCACTATAAGAACCCTTGCTCTACATTAATCCATGTGTGAAATAAGACCCATCAACCAGCAACAAGAATTCAAATATGATCAAGAGTTTAATCGAAATCTCTTAAATCATACAAGCAACTGGTATCTCAATGTCAGCCTCTCAAGAAGAACAAATCTTGACAGCAGTGAAGAACTTAAATGTCTCTCCACATTCACAAAAAGATATAGACGTCTCATTTGATTCCCTTTGCTAATCTATCGAGGAGACCAAAGAATCATGGACCACATTCGATGGAGAGCCACCATTAGAACCTGAGATTGAGGATTTTTTGGTATGCCTTTCTGAAGATCCTCCATGCACTGATGAGACATGTTATTCAAAAGAAGATGGTATCCCTAGCATGATAGAGGGATACATGCAGAGTGGTCTAAATGAGGAAGTGAACCAAGAACATCAAAATTACATTGAGCTATGGTTCCAAACGACTATCAGATTGAGCCACCACTCTCTTCTTCAACAACTCTTCACATCATCACCAAATCAGTTGGTTCTTCATACTTCTGAATACATTAAAGCTTATATTTCAAACCCGAGTACAAATGTATTTCTACACATGTTACGCACATGGTTACATTGTAAATATTCTTACACGTGAAATATGATTTATTTTTCTTAGATATGATAGAGTAAAAGTTGCATGTTAGTTAACCTAGTTCTAAATAAATGCAGCATCTTTTCATGTTTTTTTTCAAACAAATGAAATGTGATGAAGATACTATTGGTAATCTAACATAAAAAACTAAAACAACTTAGGATGTTTCTTCTTATTATTACATACTTATTTCTGACTATTAATAATAACAGATGCTCATAAGCCTAATCTTTAAAATATAATGGGAATTCACAAGATATTTAAGGTGTGTATAATGATGCCCATAGATAACTTGTACATCCTAGTTTCGTATCAGAACTTGTTATTCAAGCATTCTTATCAACTAGTAGCAGGAGAGCGAATGACACTTCTACTTGTGAGGGAACACAATCTTATATGGAGAAGATGAACTTGAGGACTAGACTAGAGGCACCTTTAGGCCATTCTCTCATGGCCTCATCCACACATTAAGTAAGTTTGATCATGATATGTGTTTTGACTAATCTCAATACATAATTCTATTTTTCATATGAACAATATTTTATGGGTAATCTATAAAATATCTTCCAACCCAATACCATCCCATCCTTTTAAAAGGTTTTCAAAGGTGATTCCCCATTCACCCATGTGAAAGAAATATATCAATTTTATCTTAATGGCAAAGATTGGGATGAGATCCTTTGATGGAAAATGGGTGTAAGAGGCTAACCCGTTGAGATATTGAACAGGTCTACTAGCAGCGTGTATCAGCCTATGGTATAACTAGGAAAACCCATCAGGGTAATGAATAGGCTCATGGGAAATGGGGCATTCTACTTGAGAAGGATATTTCTTAGATGTCAAACTTACCCTGTCGGAGTACTGAACATGCTTGCTAGCAATGTGTTCTGATTTTGATGTCTTTCATTATGCCTAATCTATATTTGTTCATATGAACAATATACTTGTGTAAATCCTTAAGAAGAGGTACGCATGGTTGAACAAAACGCTAATGAATCCCATCTAATTTTCATTTGTTAATTTCTGTAAGATGGTCGTAAGACACTGTCATTCATACCTAGGATGTCAATGTTCTAGAAACAGGACCCATAAGAGTAGGATTCTAATAAACTCAAATGCAAACTTTATCAATATCACTTGAATGATCGAAATTCTATGAGAAATTAAGCAGGGATGACTGGTTTCCTATTGGTTTCTCATTTATTAAAGACCACTTATCTCCTCATGTTCTCCGGTTTAAGGATAAGAGGAAATATCCCCCATCATAATTTACATGGTTTCTTGAGCATAAAACTCTTAATGATTGATGAAATCATATGTAATAAGTAATTTAGGAATTTCCTTTCTGCTTGTAATATTTTAAAATAAATTTCATTTCCAAATTTGTAAGCATGAATAAAGTTTAAGTTTTGGTTGTCTCTTTAAGCATGACATCAATGTTTATTTCTTCTCTCATAATAACAGTATTGGTTTAGTTCTTTTTTTATCTATTCTGGTACTACTGGTACATAAACTAGTAGGTTCCTATACTAACATTATAAAAATTTAAAGCTTTTTCGAAGGTAATTTTTTTGGGATATTTTCAGCAGCTCTTAGCTTTGACATACTTCATCTCCCTCTTTCAGTCAATATGCGTCAGTTCCACATAGTACTCTTTCAGCTTGCAGCAATTTTTTGTGCTAATAAGAGTTTGCATGAGGACATGCAAACCAACAGGCATGGAGGGGAGAGAGACATAAGGAATCTCATCATATCAGCATTCATCATCTCTCTCCTAGATATCTAGAAGCTCTCAGTATTGCTCGGTTTAATCTTCAGTTTCATCTAGCATGTACTCCCATTCATCTTCCACTTCATCAACCTGCAGTGCACATTAAAGTGAAGGTAAAATTGACGTAAATTTGGTTTAAGACTCTTTGATTCATTAAAAATTTTAAGGGAACTTGATGATTAATCACTCCATACATTTTATCTTTCGTAAAGAATTATCATTCAATCTCCATATACAATTCATAATAAAATGCATAATACTATTATAAGGCCATTAGAATGAAAAGAAAAATATTGTGGTACATAAATCCAATGCAACATCTATAGTGTCTTCTCTTTATATATATCATAAAGCATTCACATAAAAAGGATGAAGTCAATGTTTCCTAAAAACCACAAATAAACATTGGTTTGAAAAAAAGCAATAGAGTATACAAATGCCTAAGTCCATATTCATATTTTCATACCATCCACCATCCCTTGATATCCCATCTATCATTTGTCCTCAACTTTCATTGCTCTATTGTAAAATAAATCAAGTTAAAATCTTGTGATAATATCAAATGAAAAAGGGCATTGCTCCATAAGAAGAAACACATGCACAAAGAAATAAAGTCACAGAAATCAATGATTAAATAGAGTATATACAAATTTTGTCTGCCTGAAGACATGCAAACGAGGAGGCGTGGGGGAGTGTTGGGCTCCAAATATGTCATATTTTCTACCATGAAAAACCTCCATTCATAAGTTATATTCCCGCACTCTTGATACATTCTATAGCCATTATCTCGTCACTTACCACTAATTACATCCATTCTACCTTGTGGTTAATTGTTGTTATTTTCTTTTCTTTTTAAGTGATTAAATATTTTTTTAACATGATTTTATTGATGATGGTTTAATCCTATGCTTTTATGTCCAAGCAACATGTCCTTGTTCTGGTACTCACACTCCATGTCATCTAGTACTCACACTCCAGGTCATCTAGTACTCGCAATTCAGCTTGTCTGGTACCAGAATTTTCTAAAAACCATCTGGTACCAGAATGTTCTAGGTCATCTGGTACCAACATAAACAACCATATGGTACCAAAACGTTCTAGGTCATCCGGTACAAGCATAAAAAACCATCCGGTACTGGATTATAGTCAAAAATTTGGCATACTTCTAGAGGAAAATTAGGGACATGGGTTTTGTCCAGAGGGACTTCAGCATGCGAAAACATGTGTCAAAATTCACCCAGATCACATGTTTGGAACTCCATCTCAGGGAGAACAATTATGTAAAAATTAGTAAACTTCTCAAAATGCCAACGTGTGCCTCAATTTTCGTGCAGATGGTATCAAATCTAGAAATTATACGATATGGTTTTTGTCTATAATATGGAATATTGAGTTAAGCACGTGAATCTTTTCAAAATTCAAAATGGTTTAAGATTTATGAGTGGATCTTCAACTCGAATCTTCCCAAATTGATGAAAACCCCAGATTTTTGTGATTTGTTCTAAAATTGTCAAAATCATTTTCTAAGTTTGGGATTCGGTTTTATCCAATCCCCCATCTTGTTTTATGTATAAATAAGGATCAAAGGAGTAATATATCACTAATTATTATCATCATTATGTTGGTGTGTTATCATATGGGGATATTTGAATTCATAAGAAAGGTGTTGTAATTTTTTTAATTTGAATGGAATAAGGAAGTGTTGATGTTCTGAGTCATTGAGTGTGGTTACTCCTTGGTTTTGTAAGCCTCTCTAGCCACACATTCTAGGTGAGGTAGGGCCCCCTCAACCTAGTATGTGTTGGTCTTGTTTATTATTTAATTTACATAGTAATTAGGATTTAGTTAATTGCATTTCTAGCTTACTTACAGTTTAATTTCAATTCATCCTTTGTGTGATTGCAATTTGATTTAGTCTTATGAATTTAGGTTCATTAAATACTCAGGATTAATTCTTCAATTGTGTGCAATAATGTTCTATCTCTTCCATTGTATTTATCACTTCCTTCTTTTGCTTCTTTGTTTTATGTTTATTATGTTCTAACATACTTACTACCAATAGTCTGATCTACCCATTGTGCAATTTGATTACAGAGTATGATTATATGTTCAAGATCACCCCAAATTGTGTATCCACACACCTTCAAATTAGGTTTCATATATCTATTATAAATATTCTCTTCTTACTGATTTCATTTCCCAAATCATCATTGCAACTTACAGTTGTGTCCTTTCCAAACTCACTACACTTTGACCTTGATGCCCTCTTCCAATTCACTGTTATCCCATTGTTATTCCATCCTAAGTTAGTGCACCTTCATTCTATATCTACCTTTCCATGAATTCTTCCTTTGAGCCACCTTACATATTCTCCCAACATCACCATCTTTAATGTTGGTAAGGTTTTGTTAGTTGACAACAATTTTGTTAGTTTCTAATACATGTTTCATTTGTGTGTTTATAAAACAAATAAAACTAAAAAAATATCCACAAGTATTCCCTCTCATAATCATGCCTCCATTTTATTCATACAAATATATTAAACCATACTTCAACATACATTCACAAGAACTCAATTCCATCATACCCAACGTTACATCCATAATCTAAACCCTCTCTAATCAATTGCGCCCAGATCTGGGTTGTTTTTAGATCGGTTACAGAGGTATATCATTTCCATTTTAGCTCTCAATAATTCTTTGTGAATTGTTCTCATTAGTCCAATAATATAAGACACACAAAGAGTTAAATCCATTCCTCTTATATTCCTCTCCTCTCACTCTGAAATTCTATTGGAATTTATTAGAAGATTTTATCACATCTACAATCCATTGAACACGGAAAACATAGAGTGAATTTCCTTCCATGTATTCCTCTTCATATAGATAATTTTTACATATTTTTATTCATTCAGTATATCCCTTATTATATTAGGTAGATTTCATTATTGTTGTTGTATCCATTTGAAGAATTGTCTTGGATTTTTAGTTTCATTTGTTTGCGAGTCATTTTCAGATTGTCTTCATTGTCTTTTAATTTATTTTGCTTTGATTTGGTTTTCTCATAGCTTAGATAACCACTATAGAAATCCATTGAAGGATAGAAAACTTAAGTAAGATACTCACAATTAATCACATGAACATCACCCTGATTGCATGAAATAGTATGATCTAAGCCTTTATAGCACTAAGTTATTTCTATGTCGCATTGATGAATCCTTGGTGTTAATTTCCTACAGTTTGTTTTACTTTGCTCAGATTCTTCATATTGTCGTCGTCTTTAGATTAGGATAGACTAGGCTCCAATATTCATTTCATGTGCTTGCATATCTAAGTCTATGACTCCCTAGTTGACAATTTAACATTGGGAATTAATAGTGTATATATTTATCCCAACACACACTTTTTTTCGATCACATTCTTGTACCTTTGTCTCGGAACCAATTCCCAAATGTCATTCTTATATATTTTATCCAAATCTTCATTCATTCCCTTTTTCAAAAATTCATCCATGTTCCCTTATTCAAAACTATTTGGTTCAATCGAAGATAAGAGTGCTAGGTGCAGTTGTTCTGGTGAACAATTTTTTCTTCTATTCTCAATTCTTGCATCTTTATTCCCGATAATCTGATATGAAGGATGATTCTCATGTATTTGTTTGCTAGGCTTCTTTGGAGGTACTTTCAGTTCTTTCTCTTCAACTTCTATCTGATCTTTTTCATCTCCCCCTTATGTTTCTTCTTCATCCTTTGCTTCTTCCTTGTAAATCTATTCCACTAATTCAATTTCTTCTTCTTTTAATTTCCATCCACATGTCTCATCAACCATTACATTGATGCTTTCCACAACTTTGTTGATCCTTGGATTGTAACATTTGTATGCTTTCCTTGTACTTGAGTAACCAACAAGTACATTATTGTCCACATCAGAATCAAACTTTCCCATTCTGCCATATTTTATTTTGATGTAGAATTTGCTTCCTAAAACTATGAAGTGCTTCACATTTGTCGATTTGCCTCTCCATAGCTCGTAGGGAGTTTTTTCACTGTTGTTTCTGAGCATTAATCTGTTTTGAATGTGAAATATTGTATGCATTGCATGTGTTCAAAAAACATATATGTACTTGGAATCCATTAACATTGTTCGAGCCATTTCATGTATTGTCATGTTATTTCTTTCGATGAGCCCATTTTGTTGAGGTGTCCTAGCAACGGAGAATTTTCTTTTTATTCCATGCTTGTGGAAAAAATAGATAAATTATTTTGAAGTAAACTCTCCTCCATTATCATATCTCAAACATTTGATTTTTGAATCCATTTAATTTTCAACAATTTCCTTGTTTACCTTGAAGTTTTCAAATGCTTATGATGTATTCCTAAGAAAAAAACTGCAGTCATTATTGTATAATCATCAACCAATAACATAAAGTATTTCTCACCTTTTAAACCTTTTGTTCTAGTTGGTCCAACTAGATCAGTATGCACAATTTCCAGTGGTCTTTTCATTGAGTATTCCTTTGATTTTAATCTAGTATTTGTTTTCTTTCCTCTTTGACAATGCTTGCATAGTGTGTTGGTTGGCTTCGTGATCTGGGGAATTTCTTTGACTATTTCATTTTTGCTGACTTTGAAAAGGTTATCAAAGTTGATGTGACCCATTCTTCTATTCCATAGCAAAACTTCATCTTCCTTTCCTAGAAAACACTTTTCATTTCCAATTTAACTTAATACATATATGTTGCTTGAAGTTATTGCAGTTGTTGCGACCAATTTACATGAACCTGCTTTTCTTATCTCTCACTTCTATGAATCAAACATAAGTTTGTGACCTTGGTCACACATTTGACTTACACTTAGAATATTATGTTTCATATCTTCTACCAGTAGAACATGGTTTTCCTTGGTATTCTTGCTTCCAATTTTGACTTTCCCCTTTCCAATGATTCCATTTGAGTCATCGTTACCAAAGGACATTGATCCATCTCTTTCCTTTTTCAAAGTTATAAATATGTCCTCATCACCTGACATGTGTTTTGAGCAACCACTATCAACATATCAACCACATTTATTTTTCTTAGCTTGTAGGGTGAGTGTGAATTCTTCGTTGTTATATTGATTACGCTTTCTTTTCCATGTTCTCTATCGAGGTTCTTTTTTGTACTTGTTGTTATTCTATTGTGATTCTCTGGGAAGAACTATCATTCTACAATCTATGACCATGTGTCCAAATTTGTTGCACTTGTAGGATTCCACTTCAGTTCTCAATGATTCAAACATGTTGTAGCTTCTTCTTTGTGTTTCACTAGGCCTTCTTATATAACCATTTTGTGCATGACTTTCAAATATGTTTTTGTTCCTTCTATTAGCTCTGTAATTTATAGTTTTATGTCCAAAATTGTTACATGCTTAACATAAACCAAAGAAGATAGTTTGATACCTGGGATTTGAGGATATTCTGAAAGGAATTACTCTTCGCAATCCATCTTCTTCCTAAGGTGCGCTTGTTTCTTACTATCGTTGATTTTGAAATATAAATCTTCTAGGTGGAGGAGTGTCCCTGTGACCTTCCCTGTAAAACTTCTTGTCTCCTCTAACTATCTCTACATAGCTTCTTGGTTGTGTTTCTTGATCTATATTTTTGGAGCTTGAGCCTCTTTATGTTTGATTGTATCCTATCCCAAACTCTTCATGATGTGGCCTTTGACTGTTGATAACATTATCCAAAACCTTTGAGCTCTTCTATATGCTTTTATGTTGAAGGTATTTTCTCAATGTAACAATCTCTGCCTCCAAGTTTCCAATGATTCTGTCATTTTCTTCCAACTTTTCTTTAAGTGATTCTTTGATTCTTTTGTCTTCTTCTATTTGAACCTTCAACTTTGTGATGATCTTCTCTAGTTATTGAGTGTCTTCTTTCTTGTCTAGTTCTTCTTGGAGCTTCTTCTTTTTCTTATTTTCTCTTTTTATAACTTCTATAGCACTCAACAATTCTTCTCTATAGTCAAACTTGTCCTCTTTATATTCTTCTTCATTGTATTCTTTATTAGAATATTCTATTTCCATGAATAAAACTCTTTTTGTCTCACTTTCATTGACTTAAGTTTCATCTGATGAGGAGTTGTGTTCTTTGGTGCAGGGACATTTTTTGAAAACTTTCTTTTTTTTTCTTTTGCCTTTATATGTTTGTTTGGTATTTGAATCATCTTCGTCATTTATTTTCTTTTTCCTATGAGGAAATTTGTTATCAAAATGACTAATACCATCACAGTTAAAACAAATCAATTGAAGCTTACCTGTATATCTATTGTCGATGTTTATGAATGCAGCTATGGGAGACATCCTCCAGCTTATTGACCTATGAGATGTGGAACATAACAGCTATGTGAAGCCTTTCTCTCAGCTTACAAACCTGAGAGAAAGCCCCTAAGAAGGGTTTTTGATTCCAGCCTGGGACAGAGCTAGGAATGTAGAGATGACCTCCTCCATGACATGAGAGAGAATAGATCCAGATGATTATCCGGTGGAAAATCAATCTGTTGAGTTAGGACGTGCTTGTGGTCGAGCACAAGGTGAACGTGGGAAATCCCAAAAGAGTTGGACACATCATCATGTGAAAAAAAATGAAGATGATGTGATGGCCTCCTCTGAGCAGCAGAGTTGACGAGAAGACTCCATATGATTCTCATGTTGGTGGTAGTGGGAAATCATATCTATAGAGTGGACGTGCCTGTGGACGAGCACAGGTAAACACGTGAAGATTTGGTTCATCTGTGTAATGCAGTGAATCAGAGCTTTTGCATCCCTATGGATGTGCCCCTAGTGGATGAGCACTAGTGGGTGTATCATATCCTTT
>JASDQU010738451.1:136282-196963 GCA_032191745.1 Picea mariana | reverse complement strand
TTTCCCTTCATGTAATACATCCCTCCTCCACATTGACTAGGGATTGTGACATAGGTTATTCCATGGTGTCAAGGTGTATGAGACACTTATATGACACTTTACGACACTTAGGGTGAGGTACCTAGGTGTGCAAATTTCATGTGTAACAATAGTGCACATTAAAGTGAAGGTAAACTTGAGGTAAAATTGGTTTAAGACTCTTTGATTCATTAAAAAGTTTAAGGGAACTTGATGATTAACCACTCCATACATTTTATCTTTCGTAAACCATTATCATTCAATCTCCATATACAATTCATAATAAAATGCATAATACTATGATAAGGCCATTAGAATATAAAGAAAAATATTGTGGTACATAAATCCAATGCAACATCTATAGTGTCTTCTCTTTATATATATATATATATATCATAAAGAATTCACATAAAAAGGATGAAGTCATTGTTGCCTAAAAACCACAAATAAACATTGGTTTTAAAGAAAATAAATAGAGTATACAAACGCCTAAGTCCATATTCATATTTCCATACCATACATCGTCCCTTCATAGCCCATCAATCATTTTTCCTCAACTTTCATTGCTCTATTCTAAAACAAATCAAGTTAAAATCCCGTGATAATATCAAATGAAAAAGGGCATTGCTTCATAAGAAGCAACACCTGCACAAAGAAATAAAGTCACAAAAATCAATGATTAAATAGAGTATATACAAATTTTGTTTACATGAGGACATGCAAACCAGCAAGCGTGGGGGAGTGTTGGGCTCCAAATATGTCATATTTTCTACCATGAAAAACCTCCATTCATAAGTTATATTCTCGCACTCTTGATACATTCTATAGCCATTATCCTGTCACTTACCACTAATTACATCCATTCTACCTTGTGGTTAATTTTTGTTGTTTTATTTTATTTTTAAGTGATTGAAAATGTTTTTAAAATGATTTTATCGATGATGGTTTAATCCTATGTTTTTATGTCTAAGAAACATGTCCATGTTCTGGTACTCACACTCCATGTCATCTGGTACTCACACTCCAGGTCATCTAGTACTCGCAATTCAACTCATCTGGTACCAGAATGTTCTAGAAACCATCTGGTACCATAAAATTCTAGGTCATCTGGTACCATCATCAAAAACCATCTGGTACCAGAACGTTCCAGGTCATCCGGCAATAGCATCAAAAACCATCTGGTATTGGATTATAGTAAAAAATTTGGCATGCTTCTAGAGGAAAATCTGAGACATGGGTTTTGTCCAGAGGGACATCAACATGCAAAAACATGTGTCAAAATTCAACCAAATTGCACATGTGGAACTCCATCTCAGGGAGAACAATTCTATAAAAATTAGTAAAAATCTCAAAATGCCAACTTACGCCTCGATTTTTTTGCAGATGGTATCAAATCTAGAAATTATACGATATAGGTTTTGTTTATAATATGGAATATTGAGTTAACCATAATAATATTTTAAAAAATCAAAATGATCTAAGATTTATGGGTGGATCTTCAACTCAAATCTGCCCAAATGGATGAAAAACCCAGATATTTGTGATTTTCTCTAAAATTGTAAAAATCATTTTTTGAGTTTGGGATTCGGTTTTATCCAATCCCCCATCCTATTTCATGTTTAAATAAGGATCAAAGGACTTATATATCACTAATGATTATAATCATTATGTTAGTGTGTTCTCATATGGGGAGATTTGGATTCATAAGAAAGGTGTTGTAATTTTTTTAATTTGAATGGAATAAGGAAATGTTGATGTTCTAATTCATTGAGTGTGGTTACTCCTTACAGTCCTAGTAGCATGGTGGTGCTTCAAGTATATAATTGGTTTTCTTACTTTTTCTTTTAGTTTGCTTCTTTTTATTTCTTTAGGATTTTTAAAAAAAAATTGGCACTATAAGAACCCCCCCTCTACACTAATCCATGTGTGAAATAGGACCCATCAACCAACAACATGAATTCAAATATGATCAATATTTTAACCAAACTCTCTCAAATCATAGAAGCAGTTGGTATCTCAATGTCATCCTCTCAAGAAGAACAAATCTTGACAGCAGACAAGAACTTAAATGTCTCTCCACATCCACAAGAAGATATAGAAGTCTCATTTGATTCCCTTCACTAATCTATCAAGGAGACAAAAGAATCATGGACCACATTCAATGGAGAGCCACCATTAGAACCTCAAATCGAGGATTTTTTGATATGCCTTTCTAAATATCCTCCATGCACTGACGAGACCCGTTATTCAAAAGAAGATGAACTTCCTGGCATGATAGAGGGATACATGCAGAGTGGTTTAAATGAGGAAGTGAACCAAGAACATCAAAATTACATTGAGTTATGGTTCCAAATGACTGTCAGATTGAACCACCACTCTCTTCTTCAACAACTCTTCACATCATCATCAAATCAGTTGGTTCTTCGTACTCTGGTATAAATTAAAGCTCATATTTCAAACCTGAGTATGAATGTATTTCTACACCTATTACGCACATGGTTACATTGGAAATATTCTTACACGTGAAATATGATTTCTTGTTCTTAGATATGATAGAGTAAAATTTGCATGTTAGTTAACCTAGTTCTAAATAAATGTAGCATCTTTTCATGTTTCTTTTTAAATAAATGAAATGAGATGAAGATACTATTGGTAATCTAACATCAAAAACCAAAACAACTTAGGATGTTTCTTCTTATTATTACATATTGATTTCTAGCTATATATAATAACAATTGCTCATAAGCCTAATCTTTAAAATATTATGGGGATTTACAAGATCTTTAAGGTATGCATAATGATGCCCATAGATAACTTGTACATCCTAGTTTCATATCAGAACTTGTTATTCAAGCATTCTTATCAAATAGTAGTAGGAGAGTGAATGACASTTCTACTTGTGAGGGAACACAATATTAAATGGAGAAGATGAACTTGGGGACTAGAGGCACCTTTAGTTCATTCTCTCATGGCCTCATCCACACATTAAGTAAGTTTGACCATGATATGTGTTTCGACTAATCTCAATACATAAGTATATTTTTCATATGAACAATATTTTATGGGTAATCTATAAAATATCTTCCAACTCAATACCATCCCATCCTTTTAAAAGGTTTTCAAAGGTGCTTCCTCATTCACCCATGTGAAATAAATCTATAAATTTTATCTTAATTGTAAAGATTGGGACAAGATCCTTTGATGGAAAATGGGTGTAAGAGGATAACCCGTCGATATATTGAACAGGACTACTAGCAGGGTGCATCAACCTGTGGTATAACTAGGAAAACCCATCAAGGTACTGAACAGGCTCATGGGATATGGGGCATTCTACCTGGGGAGGATATTTCTTAAATGTCAAAATTACCCCTTCGGAGTACTGAACAGGCTTGCTGGAAATGGGTTTTGAATTTGATGTATTTCATTATGCCTAATCTATATTTGTCTGTATGAACAATATACTTGTGTAAATCCTTAAGAAGAATCATGCATGGTTGAACAAAAGGCTAATGAATCTCATCTAATTTATATTTGTGAATGTTCGTAAGATGGTCGTAAGTATGACATCAATGTTTACTTCTTATCTCATAATAACAGTATTGTTTTAGTTCTTTTTTTTTCTATTCTAGTACTACTGGTAAATAAACTAGTAGGTTCCTATACCAATAGTACAAAACTTTAAAGCTTTTTCGAGGGTACTTTTTGCAGGATATTTTCCGCAGCTCTTAGCTTTGACATACTTCATTTCCCTCCTTCAGTCAACATACATCGGTTCCACATAGTACTCTTTCAACTTGCAGAAATTTTGTGTGATAATAAGAGTTTGCTTAAGGACATGCAAACCAACAGGAATGGGGGGGAGAGAGACATAAGGAATCTCATCATATCAACATTCATCATCTCTCTCCTAGATATCTAGAAGCTCTCAGTATTTCTCAATTTAATCTTCAGTTTCATCTAGCGTGTACTATCATTCATCTTCCACTTCATCAACCTACAGTGCACATTAAAGTGAAGGTAAACTTGAGGTAAAATTGGTTTAAGACTCTTTGATTCATTAAAAATTTTAAGCAAACTTGATGATTAAACACTCCATAGATTTTATCTTTCATAAACCATTATCATTCAATATCCATATATAATTCATAATAAAATGCATAATACTATGATAAGGCAATTAGAATGAAAATAAAAATATTGCGGTACATAAATCCAACGCAACATCTATAGTGTCTTCTCTTTATATATATCATAAATCATTCACATAAAAAGAATGAATTCATTGTTGCCTAAAAACCACAAATAAACATCGGTTTTAAATAAAAGCAATAGAGTATACAAACGCCTAAGTGCATATTAATATGTCCATACCATCCACCATCCCTTCATAGCCCATCTATCATTTGTCCTCGACTTTCATTGCTCTATTGTAAAATAAATCAAGTTAAAATCCCGGGATAATATCAAATGAAAAAGGCATTGCTCCAAGAAGCAACACTTGCACAAAGAAATAAAGTCACAGAAATCAATGATGAAATAGAGCATATAAAAAAAATTGCATGAGGACATGCAAACCAGTAGGCGTGGGGGAGTGTTGGGCTCCAAATATGTCATATTTTATACCATGAAAAAACTCTATTCATACTTTATATTCCCGCACTCTTGATACATTCTATAGCCATTATCATGTCACTTACCATTAATTACATTCATTCTACCTTGTGGTTAATTGTTGTTGTTTTATTTTCTTTTTAAGTGATTAAATATGGTTTTAACATCATTTTATCGATGATGGTTTAATCCTATGTTTTTATGTCCAAGCAACATGTCCTTGTTCCAGTACTCACACTCCATATCACCTGGTACTCACACTCCAGATCATCCAGTACTCACAATTCAGCTTGTCTGGTACCAGAATGTTCCAGAAACCATCAGGTACTAGAAATTTCTAGTTTATCTGGTACCAGCATCAACAACCATCCAGTACCAGAACGTTCCAGGTCATCCGGTACTAGCAAAAAAAACCATATGGTACAAGATTATAGTTGAAAATTTGGCATGCTTCTAGAGGAAAATATCAGACATGGGTTTTGTCTAGAGGGATGTCAGCATGTGAAAACATGTGTCAAAATTCACCCATATCGCATGATTAGAACTCCATCTCAAGGAGAACAATTTTGTAAAAATTAGTAAAAATCTCAAAATGCCAACTTGCACCTCGATTTTCGTGCAGATGGTATCAGATCTAGAAATTATATGATATGATTTTTGTCTATAATATGGAATACTGAGTTAACCAAGAGAATCTTTTCAAAATTCAAAATAGTATAAGATTTATGGGTGAATCTTCAACTCGAATATCCCCAAATTGATGAAAAACCCAGATTTTTGTGATTTGCTCTAAAATTGTCAAAATCATTTTCTGAGTTTGGGATTCGGTTTTATCCAACCCCCCATCATGTTTCATGTATAAATAAGGATAAAAGGACTGATAGATAACTAATGATTATCATCATTATGGTAGTGTGTTCTCATATGGGGATATTTGGATTCATAAGAAAGGTGTTTAAATTTTTTAATTTGAATGGAATAAGGAAGTGTTGATGTTCTGAGTCATTGAGTTACTCCTTGGTTTTGTAAGCCTATCTAGCCACACATGCTAGGTAAGGTAGGGCCCTATCAACCTAGTATGTGTTGGTCTTGTCTATTATTTAATTTGCATAGTAAATAGGATTTAGTTAATTGTATTTATAGCTTACTTACAATTCAATTTCAATTCATCATTTGTGTGATTTCAAATTTATTTAGTCTTATGAATTCAGGTTCATTAAATACTCAGGATTAATTCTTCAATTGTATGCAATAATATTCCCCTATGGGGATGCTCCCCTCAACTAAATTGTCCTCTTTATGGTGCTTCATCGTGTGAATCTAAGATATATAAGATAAGTATTCAAAAGGATTCATTTTGGAGTCGAAATTACTCCGAGTCTCTGGTGATGATACTCAAAGGATTCCCTTGGAAGCGATTTTGTGAAGATATATGCAACCTGTTCTTTTGTTCCTACATACTCAACTCTGATGTTCTTCTCTACAACCTGTTCTCATAGAAAATGATACTTTATTGGAATGTGCTTTATCTTTGAGTGCATCACTATATTATTTGAGATACGGATGACACTTGTATTATCACAATATATTGGAATGGGCTCATCATACTCAACTTGTATATCTGTCAGAGTCAGTTTCATCCATAGAACTTGTGTACAACATGTTTTTTCTGCAATATACTCTGCTTTAGCTGTGGACAATTATACTGATGATTTTTTTATTTCTTAGAAAATATACCAAACACTCACATAAGTAGAACACTACCCCACTTGTGATTCTCTGGTCATCAATGCAACCTGGACAATCTGCATTTGTGTAGGAAATAAGTGATAAATCATTTCCTTTTGGATACCATAATACAAACTCTTATGTACCCTTGATATATATGAATATCCTCTTCACTGCTAGAACATGTGATTCCTTTGGTGCTGCTTGAAATCGTGCCACCTATCCAACTTCCTGCATTACATCTGGTCTAGATGTTGTCACATAAAGTAAGATGCCAGTCATTGACTTTTACTGCCTCTAAACTGTAGACTTTGAATCATCATATTTAATTAACTTGCAACTAGTTTGCATAGGAGTATTAACTAGTTTGCAATTTTCCATTCTAAACCTCTTTAGCGTTTCTTTGATATACTTAGTTTGAGAGATAAAAATTCCTTGGTTTTTTTGACATATCTAAAAACCCAAAAAGAAGGATAGTTTTCCAAGTAATGACATGTCAAATTCATTCTTCATATCCTTTGCAAATTTATCTCTTAACCTATCCTCAACACTTCCAAGAATAATATCATCAACATAAACTTAAATTAATAAAACATTATCTTGAGTTACCTTGATGTAGAGGTTGTTTTTTGCATTTCCTTTTCTGAACCCTTGTTGTTGTAGATATGTGTCCAATCTAGAATACCATGCTCTGGGGGATATTTTAGACCATATAAGGACTTCTTCAATCTACACACATAATCTTCATTCTCTGACAACTGAAATCCTTCTATTTTTTCAATGTAGACTTCTTCTTCAAGTTCCCCATTCATAAAGGTTGATTTCACATCCATCTGATGCAGTTTAATATTCTTGGAGCATG
This sequence comes from Picea mariana, assembly GCA_032191745.1. Taxonomy (NCBI): domain Eukaryota; kingdom Viridiplantae; phylum Streptophyta; class Pinopsida; order Pinales; family Pinaceae; genus Picea; species Picea mariana. Next base: position 189,744 of record JASDQU010738451.1, on the reverse strand, counting down.
TATAGTCTAGGATCAATATGATTGCTTCCATTCTGGAAACTAAGGAAAACGTCTCTTCAAAGTCGATACCTTCAAACTGTGTGTATACTTTACATACCAATATAGCTTTGTTCCTGGTAACATGTCCATCTTCATTCAATTTATTTCTGAAGACCCATTGTTGGGCTCCAAATATGTCATATTTTCTACCATGAAAAACCTACATTCATAAGCTATATTCCCACACTCTTTATACATTCTATAGCCATTATCCCTTCACTTACCACTAATTAAATCCATTCTACCTTGTGGTTAATTATTGTTTTTTTCTTGTCTTATTAAGTGATTAAAGATGTTTTTAACATAATTTTATCGATGATGGTTTAATCCTATGTTTCTATGTCCAAGCAACATGTCCTTGTTCTAGTACACACACTCCATGTCCTCTGGTTCTCACACTTCAGGTCAACGGGTACTCTCAATTCATATCATCTTGTACCAGAATGTTCCAGAAACCATCTGGTACTAGAACGTTCTATGGCATCCAGTACCAGCATCAACAAACATATGGTACTAGATTATAGTCGAAAATTTGGCATGCTTCTAGAGGAAAATCAGGGACATAGGTTTTTTCCACAGTGACGTTAGCATGCGGACACATGTGTCATGATTCACTCATATCACACGTGTGGAACTCCTGCTCAAGGGGAAAAAGTCTGTAAAAATTAGTAAAAATCTCAAACTGCCAACTTTCACCTCGATTTTCATGCTGATGGTATCAGATCTAGAAATTATATGATATGGGTTTTGTCTAGAATATGGAATATTGAGTAAAATTAGGGAAATTTTTCAAAATTCAAAATGGTTTAATATTTATGGGTGGATATTCAACTCGAATCTGGCCAAATTGATGGAAAACCCATATTTTTGTGATTTGCTCTAAAATTGTCAAAAACATTTTCTAAGTTTGGGATTCGATTTTATCCAATCCCCCATCATGTTTCATGTATAAATAAGGATCAAATGATCGATGGGTCACTAATTATTATCGTCATTATGTTATTGTGTTCTCATATGGGGAGATTTGGATTCATAAGAAAGGTGTTGTAAATTTTTGAATTTGAATGGAATAAGGAAGTGTTGATGCTCTAAGTGTTGGTTGTGGAGCCTGGTGATCTTCCTGATTCAGTGGTCTTTGTTTTCAGCTGTGTTTATACCCCATGAAGATTTTACACCCCAGAATAATGTACACTCATCCACGCGGAGGAATGCAGAGGGGGGTTACACCCCCTGCGGAGTCTGGGGGGGCTATCCCCCCGACTGGGGGTTCCGCGGGCAAGCAGGCCCCTGAAGGAAAAATTGCCTTGTAAATCTGTATTGTAATTTCATTTTAAATCTGGACCGTTCATTATAATTTCACAAATCTAACAGTAGAAGTTATGTTAGGGTTTTTTCCCTAGAAGGCAACCCTCTTTTATGAGGGAAATGTATTGCGACTATGTATCATAGTGAATATTATATTATGAGATATGAGACTGTGAGAGATAGAAGAGGATGTTATAGCAGGTTTCTTGTAGGTTGTATCCCTTCATTTGTTGGATAATAATAAAGGAAGGACCTAGCAATTTCTCTAGTGGACATCGCCCACACTGGGTGAACCATGTATATTTGTGTCTCTATTGTATTATGTATCTTCTGTGTTTTATTTCCGCATGTGTTTTATTTTATTTCTCTGTGATCCTATTTTTCTAACACTAAGTCATTGAGTGTGATTACTCCTTGGTTCTATAAGCCTCTCTAGCCACACCTGCTAGTTGAGGTAGGGCCCCCTCAGCCTGGTATATTTTTTTCTTATTTATTATCTAATTTACATAGTAATTAGGATTTAGTTAATTGCATTTCTAGCTTACTTACAGTTTAATTTAAATTCATAATTTGTGTCATTGCAATTTGATTTAGTCTTATGAATTCAGTTTCATTAAATACTCAGGATTAATTCTTCAATTGTATGCAATAATGTTCAATCTCTTCCATTGTATTTATCACTTCCTTCTTTTGCTTCTCTGTTTTATGTTTATTATGTTATAACACACTTACTACCAGCAATCTGATCCACCCATTGTGCAATTTGATTACAGAGTATGAGTATATGTTCAAGATCACCCCAAATTGTGTCTCCATGCACCTTCAAATCCAGTTTCAGATATTTGTTCTAAATATTATGTTTTTACTGATTGCATTTCCCAATCATCATTGCAATTTACAATTGTTTCCTTTTCCAAACTAACTACACTTTGACCATGATGCCCTTTTCCAATTCACTGCTATCCCATTGTTATTCCATCCTCAATTAGTGTTCCTTCATTCCAGATCTACCTTTCCATGAATTCATCATTTAAGTCACCTTATATATTCACCCAACATCACCCTCTTTAATGTTGGTAAGGTTTTGTTAGTTGACAACAATTTCGATAGTTTCTAATCCGCATTTCATTTGTGTGTTAATAAAACAAATAAAACTATAAAAAAAACACAAATATTCCCTCTCATAATCACTCCTCCATTTTCTTCATACAAATTGATTAAACCATACCTCAACATGCATTCACAAGAACTCAATTCCATTATACCCAACATTACATCCATAAACTAAACCCTCTCTAATCAATTGCACCCAGATCTGGGTTGTTTTGAGATTGGTTATAGAGGTAGATCATTTCCATTTTAGCTCTCAATAATTCTTTGTGAATTGTTTTCATTAGTGCAATAATATAAGACACACAAAGAGTTAAATCCATTCCTCTTATATTCCTCTACTCTCACTCTAAAATTCCGTTGGAATTGATTAGAAGATTTTATCACATCTACAATCCATTGAACATAGAAAACACAAAGTGTATTTCCTTCCATATACTCCTCTTCATACAGATCATTGTTACATGTTTTCATTCAGTCAGTAGATCCATTATTCTATTAGGTACATTTCATTATTGTTGTTGTATCCATTTGAAGAATTGTTTTGGAGTTTTAGTTTAATTTGTTTGCAAGTCATTTTCAGATTGTCTTCATTGTCTTTTAATTTAGTTTTCTTTGATTTGGTTCTCTCATAGCTTAGATAACCACTACAGGAATCCATTGAAGGATATAAAACTTAAGTAAGCTAGTCATGATTAATCACATGAACATCATCATGAGTGCATGAAAGACTGTGATCTGAGCCTTTATAGCACTAAGTTATTTCTATGTCCCGGTGATGAATCCTTGGTGTTAATTTTCTGCAATTTGTTTTACTTTGCTCAGTTTGTTCATATTGTTGTCAGCTTTATATTAGGCTAGACTAGGATCCAATCCTACATTTCTTGTTCTTGCACCTCTAATTCTACGAGTCCTTGGTTGAGAATTTAACATTGGGAATTAATAGTGTATATATTTAGCCCAACATTTTTGGTGTCGTTGTCAGGGATGTGCTAAAGGGATTAGAGCATAGGTAGGTTGTATTTATTTCTCCAAATCCTTGATGGTTCCTTTCATGAAAGTGTGTTTCTTTTCATGAAAGTGTGTTTATTTTCATGAAAGTGTGGTGTGATTTTAAGGATGACCTAAGCGCAGAGAGAAGATGGTAAGACGTGAGGGAAGAGCCCACACATCCACTTTAGTGGGGTTGCTCCAAAGTTTGGTTGTCCTCTTCCTTTCAATAGTTAGAATTTGTTTTATATTATAATTAGACATTTTTTTTATATATGAGAAGAGAATATATCTTGTGTGAACAGATAACTTGGTGACAACAGGGTCCTAGTAGCATGGTGGCGCTTCAAGTATATAATTGGTTTGCTTACATTTGCTTTTAGTTTGCTTCTTTTTATTTCTTTAGTATTTTTAAAAGTTTTTTGGCACTGTAAGAACCCCCTCTACATTAATCCATGTGTGAAATAAGACCCATCAACCAGCAACAAGAATTCAAATCATAGCAGCAACTCATATCTAATGGGAAAATTACAATGATGAAAATATGCTCCAAATCGGATGCAGATCCCTCCTATCATCAACCACTTAATGGAAACCTTATCTCTAGCTTGTGTGAATTCACAACTTGGCTCTTCCAGCTTGTCATCATTAAATGCATGTATCATACTTTTGATTCTCAAGGAAAAATGAGAGGGCGGTGCCTCTCCCTTTCTTTAATGCGCACCATTCAATTTAATTTATTGGCACGTGCTGAGGTGGAGTGATGCTCCTGCATCCTACTCCTCAACTACGAAAATCATGAGCTCCTACTCATGTGCTTTCCAGCATGGTTGAAATCCTCTTGGATCCCAAACTTTCTTTTGGATCTGTCTTTCGACTCCTCTAATTTTCTTTTGCGGCTCCTGCATCTTCCCTACTTCTCATGGAGGTTCCTTTCTGTTTAGCTTCTCCTTGTTGACCGCTTCCTCTGCTATCCCCAACATCAGCTTCCTGATCTCCTCAATCACCTCATCCAACTGCTCCATCGGCTAGCTCCCTTTTTGCAGACTAGCTTGTTCCATTTCTTCCTTGTCAATGGGTAAATCACATCGATCTCCCATACTATCCTCCTCATCTCTTGTGGTCTTAGCTTGTCACTCTCTTTCATATTCCACTCCTGCAAAATTCTCATCACTAATTTGTTTCTTAGCTTCCTCTCCTGACATATTGTCTATTGTCAGTTCTTCGACTGATCCCATTCCAGCTTCCACCAATTGTTCCTTATGTTGGTGTGTTTTCTCTGGCATAGCTATCTTATGGAAGCTAGCTTCTGGTTCTAGACTATCTAACCAATCCTCTAGTGCCTTACACTCCAATCCCCACTGAGTGAGTAACTGAACTGGACGTTCCTTGATTGGGTCAGATCTCAATATCTACTCCTCCTCCTTCATGACAGTCTCAGCTTGTTGTCCTTCTATTTCACCCGCAACATTTTTGCTCGTCTTTCCTCAGCTACTTGGTAGGGATACCTCGATTCCTCCAATGATCAGAACGTTCCAATGATCCTCCTCCTTTGTGAAGGAAGTTTTCAACTTCTCATCATCTTCATTCACACGACTCACAATTCCGCGTGAATCTTCATCTGAGCGAGGTTTTTCTTCTGCCTCTTTTCCTCCTACTGATGCGAACTCTCAATTGAGCTCATATTCTCTCTCTTGCCCACTTGGAAATTTTGGATATCTCATCTGTCCACCTGGTAGTCTATGAGATCCACTGATCCCTTCTCATTGCCCACTTGGCAACCTAAGAGACCTATTCCAGATCTCCTTCCCTCGTCACTGAGGTTTTCAGCATGCCTTAGCCACCTTCTTAATATTTGTTGCTTCTTTCTAGTCAACAAATTCTAAATAGACCATTTAGATGTCTTATTCAAGGGCCATTCATACCTCCAGTGTACCCTTGCCTCCTAATGTATCTTGAATTCTATCATCTCCATCTAGGCTCAGATTTCACTGAGCTCCTTTTTTATCTCCTCTTTTCTTTTATGCGGGCAGACTCTCCCTTGACTGTGCTTATGACTTCCAATGACCATCTTGCTTCACCTGCAGCTCACCTGGCTATTTAACATCTGTTGCATTAGCTCTTATATTTCCCTTGCCTAAAATTTGTAGAAAAAACACACTTTGATATCTCCCTTGCCTACGATATGTAGACAAAAACAAGCTCTAATATCTCCCTTGCCTACGATCTATAGAAAAAACAAGCTCTGATACCACTCCTGGAGCAGACCCCCATTCCCTCCAAAGGGTTGTTTGAACTCCTGGTATAGGATCGTTTGAAAAACATTTGAGTTGGAGTGACTCCTTAGGTACCCTTTCTTTTTTCTAGAACCCGAAAACTCTATCGCAGGTCCTTTCTTCCCTTTCTCTTAGGTTACGTGGCACCCAAAGACCCTCTCCTTAATAGTTCTCAAGTCTAACGCTAACGGTGCTATCTCTCTATGCTAGACTTCTCCTTGGATGTGACCATGGACCGAGACCGTGGGCCATCTCCCTTCGTGACCCAATGCTTCAGAACTTTCATGAGTTGCTTTCTCTTTTTTCTCGATTCTTGAATCGGCAAATTCTTCTGGACCAAATCTGTAGTCCACATTCCTCTCACGATCAATGGTTGTGTTGAACTCGCGAGTTCGGACTTCGCGAGTCACAATCATAAGACAATAAAATTGTGATCACACAAATGATGAATTGAAATTAAACTGTAAGTAAGCTAGAAATGTAATTAACTAAAACCTAATTACTATGTAAATTAAATAATAAACAATAACAACACATACTAGGCTGAGGGGACCTTACCTCACCTAGCATGTGTGGCTAGAGAGTCTTACATAACCAATGAGTAATCACGCTCAATGAATCAGAACATCAACACTTCCTTATTCCATTCAAATTCAAAAATTTACAACACCTTTCTTATGAATCCAGAAACCATCCAGTACTAAAACGTTCTTTGTCATCTGGTACCAACATCAACAACCATCTAGTACTGGATTATAGTCAAAAATTTGGCATGCTTCTATAGGAAAATCAGGGACATGGGTTTTTCCATAGTGACATCATCATGGGACACATGTGTCAGGATTCATCCAACTCGCACGTGCGGAACTCCTGCTCAAGGGGAACAATTCTGCAAAAATTAGTAGAAATCTCAAACTGCCAACTTGCACCTAGATTTTTCTGCAGATGGTATCATATCTAGAAATTATACGATATGGGTTTTGTCTAGAATATGGAATATTGAGTCAAAAAACGACAGTTTTTCAAAATTCAAAACGTTTTAAGAGTTATGGGTGCATCTTCAACTTGAATCTGCTCAAATTGATGAAAAACCCAGATTTTTGTGATTTGCTCTAAAATTGTCAAAATCATTTTCTAAGTTTGGGATTCGTTTTCATCCAATCCCCCATCTTGTTTCATGTAAAAATAAGGATCAAAGGACTGATAGGTAACTAATCATTATCATCATTATGTTAGTGTGCTCTCATATGGGGAGCTTTGGATTCATATGAAAGGTGTTGTAAATTTTTGAATTTGAATGGAATAAGGAAGTGTTGATGTTCTGAGTCATTGAGCGTGATTACTCATTGGTTCTATAAGAATCTCTAGCCACACATTCCAGGTGAAGTAGGGCCTTGTCATCCCGGTATGTATTGTTCTTGTTTATGATTTAATTTACATAGTAACTAGGATTTAGTTAATTACATTTCTAGCTTACTTACAGTTTAATTTCAATTCATCATTTGTGTGATCGCAATTTGATTGTCTTATGATTGTGACTCGCGAAGTCCAAAGTCTATTTTGGATGTTGTCACATAAAGTAAGATTCCAGTCATTGACTTTTACTTCCTCTAATATGTAGACTTTGAATCATCATCTTTACTTAACTTGAAACTAGTTTTTATAGGAGTATTAACTGGTTTGCAATCTTCCATTCTGAACCTCTTTAGAATTTCTCTAATATACTTAGTTTGAGAGATAAAAATGCCTTGGTTTTTTTGACATATCTCAAGACCCAAAAAGAAGGATAGTTCTCCAAGTAATGACATGTCAAATTCATTCTACATATCCTTTGCAAATTTATGGCTTAACCTATCCTCAACACTTCTAAGAATAATGTCACCAACATAAACTTCAATTAATAAAACACTATCTTGAGTTACCTCGATGTAGAGGTTGTTGTCTTCATTTCCTTTTCTAAATCCTTGTTGTTGTAGATATTTGTCTAATCTGGAATACCATGGTGTGGGGGGTATTTTAGACCATATAAGGCCTTCTTCAATCTGCACACATAATCTTCATTCTCTCACAACTGAAATCCTTCTAGTTGCTCAATGCAGACTTCTTCTTCAAGCTCCCCATTTAGAAAGGTTGATTTCACATCCATCTTATGCACTTTAATATTCTTGGAGCATGTATAAGCTAGGATCAATATGATTGCTTCCATTTTGGAAACTAGGGAAAACGTCTCTTCAAAGTCGATACCTTCAACCTGTGTTTATCTTTTACATACCAATATATCTTTGTTCCTGGTAACCTGCCCATCTTCATTCAATTTATTTCTGAAGACCCATTGTTGGGATCCAAATATGTCATATTTTCTACCATGAAAAACCTACATTCATAAGCTATATTCCCACACTCTTGATACATTCTATAGCCAGTATCCCTTCACTTACGACTAATTATATCCATTCTACCTTGTGGTTAATTGTTGTTATTTTCTTTTCTTTTTAAGTGCTTAAATATTTTTTTAACATGATTTATCAATGATGGTTTAATCCTATGATTTTATGTCCAAGCAACATGTCCTTGTTCTGGTACTCATACTCCATGTCATCTAGTACTCACACTCCAAGTCATCCAGTACTCGCAATTCAGCCCGTCTGGTACCAGAATTTTCCAAAAACCATCCAGTACCAGAACGTTCTAGGTCATCTGGTACCATCATCAACAACCATCTGGTACCAAAATGTTCCAGGTCATCCGGTACAAGCATCAAAAACCATCCGGTATTGGATTATAGTCAAAAATTTGGCATACTTCTAGAGGAAAATCTGGGACATGGGTTTTGTCCAAAGGGACTTCAGCATGCGAAAACATGTGTCAAAATTCACCCAGATCACACGTGTGGAACTTCATCTCAGGGAGAACAATTCTATAAAAATTAGTAAAAATCTCAAAATGCCAACATGTGCCTCGATTTTTGTGCAGATGGTATCATATCTAGAAATTATACGATATGGTTTTTATCTATAATATGGAATATTGAGTTAAGCACGTGAGTCTTTTCAAAATTCAAAATGGTTTAATATTTATGAGTGGATCTTCAACTCGAATCTTCCAAATTGATGAAAACCCCAGGTTTTTGTGATTTGTTCTAAAATTGTCAAAATCATTTTCTAAGTTTGGGATTCGGTTTTATCCAATCCCCCATCTTGTTTCTTGTATAAATAAGGATCAAAGGAGTAATATATCACTAATTATTATCATCATTATGTTGGTGTGTTATCATATGGGGAGATTTGGATTCATAAGAAAGGTGTTGTAAATTTTTTAATTTAATGGAATAAGGAAGTGTTGATGTTCTGAGTCATTGAGCGTGGTTACTCCTTGGTTTTGTAATCCTCTCTAGCCACACATTCTAGGTGAGGTAGGGGCCCCTCAACCTGGTATGTGTTGGTCTTGTTTATTATTTAATTTACATAGTAATTAGGATTTAGTTAATTGCATTTCTAGCTTACTTACAGTTTAATTTCAATTCATCCTTTGTGTGATTGTAATTTAATTTAGTCTTATGAATTTAGGTTCATTAAATACTCAGTATTAATTCTTCAATTGTATGCAATAATGTTCCATCTCTTCCATTGTATTTATCACTTCCTTCTTTTGCTTCTTTGTTTTATGTTTATTATGTTCTAACATACTTACTACGAGTAGTCTGATCTACCCATTGTGCAATTTGATTACAGAGTATGATTATATGTTCAAGATCACCCCAAATTGTGTATCCACACACCTTCAAATTAGGTTTCATATATCTATTATAAATATTCTCTTTTTACTGATTTCATTTCCCAAATCATCATTGCAACTTACAGTTGTGTCCTTTCCAAACTCACTACACTTTGACCTTGATGCCCTCTTCCAATTCACTACTATCCCATTTTTATTCCATCCTAAATTAGTGCACCTTCATTCTAGATCTACCTTTCCATGAATTCATCCTTTGAGTCACCTTACATATTCTCCCAACATCACCATCTTTAATCCTGGTAAGGTTTTGTTAGTTGACAACAATTTTGTTAGTTTCTAATACATGTTTCATTTGTGTGTTTATAAAACAAATAAAACTAAAAAAAAATCCAAAAGTATTCCCTCTCATAATCACGCCTCCATTTTATTCATACAAATATATTAAACCATACTTCAACATACATTCACAAGAACTCAATTCCATCATACCCAACATTATATCCATAATCTAAACCCTCTCTAATCAATTGCACCCAGATCTGGGTTGTTTTGAGATCGGTTACAAAGGTAGATCATTTCCATTTTAGCTCTCAATAATTCTTTGTGAATTGTTCTCATTAGTCCAATAATATAAGACACACAAAGAGTTAAATCCATTCCTCTTATATTCCTCTACTCTCACTCTGAAATTCTATTGGAATTTATTAGAAGATTTTATCACATCTACAATCCATTGAACACGGAAAACATAAAGTGAATTTCCTTCCATGTATTCTTCTTCATATAGATAATTTTTACATATTTTCATTCATTCAGTAGATCCATTATTATATTAGGTAGATTTCATTATTGTTTTTGTATCCATTTGAAGAATTGTCTTGGATTTTTACTTTCATTTGTTTGCGAGTCATTTTCAGATTGTCTTCATTGTCTTTTAATTTAGTTTGCTTTGATTTGGTTTTCTCATAGTTTAGATAACCACTACAGAAATCCATTGAAGGATAGAAAACTTAAGTAATATACTCACAATTAATCACATGAACATCACCCTGATTGCATGAAATACTATGATCTAAGCCTTTATAGCACTAAGTTATTTATATGTCGCATTGATGAATCCTTGGTGTTAATTTCCTACAGTTTGTTTTACTTTGATCAGATTCTTCATATTGTCGTCATAATTAGATTAGGATAGACTAGGCTCCAATATTCAGTTCATGTGCTTGCATATCTAAGTCTATGACTCCCTAGTAGATAATTTAACATTGGGAATTAATAGTGTATATATTTATCCCAACACACACTTTTTTCCAATCACATTATTGTACCTTTGTCTCGAAACCAATTCCCAAATGTCATTCTTTTATATTTTATCCAAATCTTCATTCATTCCCTTTTTCAAAAATTCATCCATGTTCCCTTATTCAAAACTATTTGGTTCAATCGAAGATAAGAGTGTTAGGTGCAATTGTTCTGGTGAACAATTTTTTCTTCTAGTCTCAATTCTTGCATCTTTATTCCTGATAATCTGATATGAAGGATGATTCTTATTTATTTGTTTGCTAGGTTTCTTTGGAGGTACTTGCAGTGCTTTCTCTTCAACTTCTATCTAATCTTTTTCATCTCCCCCTTATGTTGCTTCTTCATCCTTTGCTTCTTCCTCGTAAATCTATTCCACTTATTCATTTTCTTCTTCTTTTAATTTCCATCCACTTGTCTCATCAACCATTACATTGATGCTTTCCACAACTTTGTTGATCCTTGGATTGTAACATTTGTATGCTTTCCTTGTACTTGAGTAACCAACAAGTACACTATTGTCCACATCAGAATCAAACTTTCCCATTCTACCATATTTTACTTTGATGTAGAATTTGCTTCTAAAAACTATGAAGTGCTTTACATTTGTCGGTTTGCCTTTCCATAGCTCGTAGGGAGTTTTTTCACTATTGTTTATGAGCATTAATCTATTTTGAATGTGAAATATTGTATGCACTACATGTGTTCAAAAAACATATATGTACTTGGAATCCATTAACATTGTTTGAGCCATTTCATGTATTGTCCTGCTATTTCTTTCGATGAGCCCATTTTGTTGAGGTGTCCTAGCAACAGAGAATTTTCTTTTTATTCCATGCTTGTGGAAAAAATAGATAAATTATTTTGAAGTAAACTCTCCTCCATTATCATATCTCAAACATTTGATTTTTGAATCCATTTAATTTTCAACACTTTCCTTGTATACCTTGAAGTTTTCAAATTCTTATGATGTATTCCTAAGAAAAAAACTGCAGTCATTATTGTATAATCATCAACCAATAACATAAAGTATTTCTCACTTTTAAAGCCTTTGTTCTAGTTGGTCCAACTAGATCAGTATGCACAATTTCTAGTGGTCTTTTCATTGAGTATTCCTTTGATTTGAATCCGGTATTTGTTTTCTTTCCTCTTTGACAATGCTTGCATAGTGTGTTGGTTGGCTTTGTGATCTGGGGAATTTCTCTGACTGCTTCATTTTTTCTGACTTTGACAAGGTTATAGAAGTTGATGTGACCCATTCTTCTATTCTATAGCCAAACTTCATCTTCCTTTCCTAGACAACACTTTTCATTTCCAATTTAACTTAATGCATATATGTTGCTTGAAGTTATTGCAGTTGTTGCGACCAATTTACCTGAGATTGCTTTTCTTATCTCTCATTTCTATGAATCGAACATAATTTTGTGACCTTGGTCACACATTTGACTTACACTTAGAAGATTATGTTTCATATCTTCTACCAGTAGAACATGGTTTTCCTTGGTATTCTTGCTTCCAATTTTGACTTTCCCCTTTCCAATGATTCTAGTCGAGTCATCGTTACCAAAGGACATTGATCCATCTCTTTCCTTTTTCAAAGTTATAAATATGTCCTCATCACCTGACATGTGTTTTGAGCAACCACTATCAACATATCAACCACATTTATTTTTCTTAGCTTGTAGGGCGAGTGTGCATTCTTCATTGTTATATTGATTATTCTTTCTTTTCCATGTTCTCTATCGAGGTTCTTTTTTTTACTTGTTGTTATTCTGTTGTGATTCTCTGGGAAGAACTATCATTCTACAATATATGGCCATGTGTCCAAATTTGTTGCACTTGTAGAATTCCACTTCAGTTCTCAATGACTCAAACATGTTGTAGCTTCTTCTTTGTGTTTCACTAGGCCTTCTTAGATAACCATTTTGTGCATGACTTTCAAATATGTTTTTGTTCCTTCTATTAGCTCTGCAATTTACAGTTTTATGTCCAAAATTATTACATGCTTAACATAAACCAAAGAAGATAGTTTGATACCTGGGATTTGAGGATATTCTGAAAGGAATTACTCTTCGCAATCCGTCTTCTTCCTGAGGTGCGCTTGTTTCTTACTATCGTTGATTTTGAAATATAAATCTTCTAGGTGGAGGAGTGTCCCTGTGATCTTCCCTGTAAAACTTCTTGTCTCCTCTAACTATCTCTGCATAGCTTCTTGGTTGTGTTTCTTGATCTATATTTTTGGAGCTTGAGCCTCTTTATGTTTGATTGTATCCTATCCCAGACTCTTCATGATGTGGCCTTTGGCTGTTGATAATATTATCCAAAACCTTTGAGCTCTTCTGTATGATTTTATGTTGAAGGTATTTTCTCAATGTAGCAATCTCTGCCTCCAAGTTTCCAATGATTCTGTCATTTTCTTCCAACTGTTCTTTAAGTGATTATTTGATTCTTTTGTCTTCTTCTATTTGAACCTTCAACTCTGTGATGATCTTCTCTAGTTCTTGAGTGTCTTCTTTCTTGTCTAGTTCTTCTTGGAGCTTCTTCTTTTTCTTATTTTCTCTTTATATAACTTCTATAACACTCAAGAATTCTTCTCTATAGTCAAACTCTCCCTCTTTATATTCTTCTTCGATGTCTTCTTTATTAGAATATTCTATTTCCATGAATAAAACTCTTTCTGTCTCACTTTCATTGACTTCAGTTTCATCTAATGAGGAGTTGTGTTCTTTGGTGCAGGAACATTTTTTGAAAACTTTTTTTTTGTTTCTTTTTCCTTTATATGTTTGTTTGGTATTTGAATCATCTTCGTCATTTATTTTCTTTTTCTTATGAGTACATTTGTTATCAAAATGACCAATACCATCATAGTTAAAACAAATCAATTGAAGCTTACCTTTATATCTATTGTCGATGTTGATGAATGCAGCTATGGGAGACATCCTCCAGCTTATTGACCTGTGAGATGTGGAACATAACGGCTATGTGAAGCCTTTCTCTCAGCTTACAAACCTAAGAGAAAGCCCCTAAGAAGGGTTCATGGTTCCATCCTAGGACAGAGCTAGGAACATAGAGATGACCTCCTCCATGACGTGAGAGAGAATAGATCCATATGATTATCCAGTGGAAAATCGATCTGTTGAGTTAGGACGTGCCTGTGGTTGAGCACAAGGTGAACGTGGGAAATCCCAAAAGAGTTGGACACATCATCATGTGAACAAAAATGAAGATGATGTGATGGAATCCTCTGAGCAGCAGAGTTGACGAGAAGACTCCATATGATTCTCATGTTGGTGATAGTGGGAAATCATATCTGTAGAGTGGACATGCCTGTGGACGAGCACAGGTAAATGCGTGAAGATCTGGTTCACCTGTGTAATGCAGTGAATCAGAGAATTTGCATCCCTATGGATGTGCCCCTAGTGGATGAGCACTAGTGGGTGTATCATATCCTTTTCTATATATTTTTCAAGAGTCAGACCTACCCGTAACCCTAGTTATTGTGTAAAGGGTACAGGTCGCCCCTATGTTAATATGATTAATATAAACAAGATAATTAATGCTGTGAATATTAATTATAATAATAATAAGTATATTTGACTTAGAGAGGTCGGCCTTGTTGTGCCAATATAAGCCCTTGTTAATTAGACAAAGTCTAATATAAGTAGGAGATGATTCTCCATTGTAGAATCATATCCTTCTCATATGTTTTGGAAATTTCAGCAAGTACTTCTCTTTGGCAAAGGTGTGCACCTCTCTTGGGAGCTAGTGTTCTAGGGATTAAGAACTCTCTTGTGTGATAATTCATTCTTGGTGGTGAAAGGTATTTATCTTGAAGAATATAACAAAGGATTTGGCTGGGTTTTTCTCCCTTGTTTGAGAAGGGTTTCCCAGGATATATCTTGTGTTCTTGTGCATGGTGTTTCCTCTTGTGATCCTGATTGTTGCAACATTATTGTCTATGGTTAAGACATGATGAAATTAAATGAACTACATGCTTAACCTAGCTTATGGAAAATCAACATGGCATCAGATCTTAGGTCTTGAAAGAACCCATTTCACAAGCATCTTTCACAAGAAAAAGGAAAAGTGTCACTATTGTCGTACAAGAAAATTAGGGATTTTTCTTGAAGAGGAATTTCATTCCAAAACCCATCTAGAAAAGTGTTCCCTGGCCCAAGGAACTTTTTGACACCTTCTTCACACATTTTCAGTGGATAGAACTCCCTGAAACTGAAACCCTAGTTTTCATGAGTACTAGATGTACCAAAAAACCAGAAGCACCAGTCCAGAAATCCGTTGGTCAAGTTTGAGGGGGAAAAAATTGGATTTTCAGAAATCTGACTGTACCAGCATACTTGCCTCAGCTCAGCACATCTATCCCCTGGATCAGAATGTAAAATTTTGTAGTTTGAAAAAATAGGGTTTCCTCATAAAACCCTAAGTTGCAGTTGCAGTTTCAGAATAAGTTGCAGTTGCAGTTTCAGAATAAGTTGCAGTTACAGTTGCAGTTTAAGTATCAGTTGTAGTACCAATTGCAATCACCCTTGAAGTTATTAAGAGTTAGTAATTATTACCACTGCTACCAGATGGTGTCACTACTTACAAATTTTATCAGAGGTATGTACTCACATATGTTTAAATTGTTAATATTTAAAGGGTATTTGTAGGAGAAGGGATCTCTTGCCATAGATTTAGAACGATCTCAAGATCCAACACATTCATAGGAATAATGAAAGCTAGGTTTGATTATTCTGATATGCATCTATTTGTTATGACATTATTTTGATCTAGGTTTCATGTTGAAGCTATGACCATCATACTAAACTTTGGTCAAAATTAAAGTCAAGGTATTAGATGGATTAAAGTTGAGATCATAGAGTTTATTCTCTAACCCAACCTTTTGTCAAGATAGCATATTGTCCTAGTACAAAAGACAACTTGAATAAAGCACTTGTCATCTTGAGTGAAGGAGACTTGGAAGAAAAGAAACACACACTCATTCTTGAGGACAAGACTCCAGGTTCTAGGTCTAATTAATTAAGGTGATAAGATTCAAAATTACACATGACAAACTTGATTACTACCCCTTACAAGTAAACACTAGTTGAGGTAGCAGTCTTTGTAAAGTATTATACTTGGTAGCATGTGAGAATATTGAGATAAATGCTTAATGTAACAGATACAACTAACATCTCCTCTAGGAGAAAATTCTTATGTTGATCCCAGGTTACCATGGAGGAATATTTGATCACAACACTGGAAGAGTGTTGACCTCATTTCATATTGTATTTCTTACTTTTGATCTTTGCTTCAAACAGGTCACAAGTGATAGCTCTAAAGGAGCTACTATGATGATTATTCATTTATTTATTTTTTATCTACTATTATCAAAAGAGTATTATTCTTGCTTGTTGTTTTGTTGACCTTTTTCAAGTCATAGGTGATAACCTTGAGGAAGCCATAGTGAAGGTTGTAGAAGGAAACATATTAGATGAGATATGAAGCAGACTATGTACATGACTATATACATTCATGTACCCAAAGGGAAGAAGTCCAAGCTAGATCCTTTAATAAGAAAGGCTACAATGAATCTTCAAAGACATCTCTAGTAAGAGATAGATTGAGACAAGCAGAGACGTTGTCCTTGAAGAAGAGATAGTTTTTCAAAGAACCAAAGAATCTAAAATGGAGATTGACAGTGAGACAATACCTTCTCCCCCTTCATCAATTCAGAGGGAGACAGACATTACTCCAGGTTATCCAGGATCTCTAATTGATATGTTTAGAGATATTGCAGTAAGGCATAAAATTCCTACCTAGACTCACTCTGCAAGAGGTAGAGAAACATACAAGCCTCTCAAGACACATTCTAAGAAAGAAAAATATATATTTGAGCTATCCTTCAGTCATGAGCCACTTCATTGATGTTGAGACTCCTTTTATTAGAGAAGCAACAAGAGAACCAGTATGGCAAGATGCCATAATAGAAGAAAACCGGTATATCTTAAAAGAATGATGCATAAGATATTATTCAGGGACCAGAAAGGGAAGTCTGAGGTAACTACCAAGTGGATCTATAAGATCAAGCATGCAGTTGATGGAAGTATCAAGAAATACAAAACAAGATCCATAGACAGAGGTTTCTCATAAACAAATCGATTTTTCTATGATAAGACACTTGACCTAGTGAACAGATACACTTCCATCCATACTACCATCCATGAGTTGGAAACTATATCAAATAGATATATTCTTGATGAGTTTGGATTTCAGCAAGAGTGTTGTTGATCCAAACCTATACAGTTTTGGTGATGAGAACCTTATCCTGATGAATTATTCAGAAAGTGTTGTTATTGGATACAAGTAATCCTTGATTTATGAAATCGAGATGAAGAATGTGAGTATGATGCACTACTTATTGGGACAAGAAGTATGACAGAGGACCGATAATATTTTCCTGAGTCAAGGAAAATATACAGTGAAAATATTAAAGAAGTTTAGTATGACAGCATGCAAAATCCACCATGATGGATTTAAAGAAGAAGATTTATGATGATTCAGACAAGATTGATCCACATCTGATTAGATCACTAATGTATCTGGTTAACACCGAACTGAATTCATACCATGTAGTGAATGTGCCTAGTCATTTCATGAGTCAACTAAGACAAACTCACTAGACAAACAACAAAACATGTATTGAGATATATACAAGGCACAGTTGGATATGGCCTGAGATATGCCTTCAGTGTGAAACTGAGTTTGTAGGATATACCGATTCAAATTAAGAAGAAAATATAGTGGACCGAAAGAACACATCCAAATGATGTTCTACCGTGAAGTTTTCCATGGTTTCCTGACGTAGCAAAAAAAGAAACTATGTGGCCTTGAGTACCATAGAGGTAGAGTATATAAGAATAAAGTGTGTGAAGCAATGTGGCTTCACAAGCTTCTAACAGATTTACTTGACCATGAGATGGATCATGTTGTTCCTAAGTTTATACTTTAAGGCTCTAAAGTATATCGTCTAGGCATCCAAAAAGATAAAGAGAATTAAGGAGTAAGAATCAATTGTGAAGGGTAAATTAGAGTTGGTTTCTCAACTGTCTCTGACTAGCTTCCCATTGTTCTTGGATGTTGATTTCTCTCTCAATAACTGCCCATGAGCGTTCTAATTTGACTCGGGTATTTGTTGTTTGCAGGATAGTATTAAATAAGTTTAAAGCAATGCTATTTTGATCTGTAGGCCAGGTTCTATGTTAGTCTATCTATTACTTGGGACAGTTATGAGGAGTAAAATTTTATTGAATTATAAAAAAGTTTTAAAATTTGTTGCTTCAGTTTTGTGGGATGAAATAGAAAAGGAATTTTGGAACTCAAAATAATAACATAATCACAGTAAAGTTTGTTTCCTGTACTTTAAGCGATTTGAGAATATTAAAATAATAGTGAAGTAAGATGTTGAAGAATATGAGGCTTTAATTGTGAAAGAATCTCATATCATAACAGAAGAAGGGGAGGAAAACGAGATTTCTAATAACCGTCCAACTGACGAACAAGTCTTGAAACTGCTAATAGCAATCACAGAGGAAAAACTTTAAATGATTAGATAATCAAATAAATTCAAACTATGGTAGAATTTTGAATTAAATTATAGCCAATCATTCATTAGAAAGACATAGAACGAAAGATGTTGAAAGATATTAAAAACAGAGTAAAGGAACACATAGATTCAAGTTGACAAAATTTGGAATCTCTTCTGCATTATCTGTATCACTGTAAATCGGAAAACTTCTAATACAATTGGCTCCCAAAAAACAAAAAGCCTCTTCTCAGTCTCGTGAAATTATATTAATACATGATCACCAAATATTTTCCCGTTGGTGATTAATTAACTTCCGAAGACTAACGGTTACATGAATGAGCAATGTTGAACCATTTACATTTCTATTTTAACTGCTTCATTATTTCAATGATGGAAATATCCATAATAGTATTTCATGTCTGTGTTGATAAACTTCCTTCTTTTGTTTTAAGACAGCGAATACAATTTCCCAGGAACTGCACCAAAACTCTGGGAGCTTTTGGAATATCTTTTGCCTCAAATAGGAAGAACTTTCTCTGTAGTTCAGGCAGACGATCTTCGATTATCTTTCTTGTGAACTTAATAGTTTGTAACTTTAAGTTTGGAATCACTATCCATTTGTCGATTTCAGTGACATTGATTACCTTTATTTGTGGGATCTTAACCTGAATTCCTTCCAAATCCTCCTTGAATCTTAACTGATGCTTAACAATGTTAATTTCTCCTAACAACCCTAGACAGTTGTTTCTTCCAATGTTCAATGAAGCTTTCTCTAAAAGGTCAAAAATTCCTTGACAGTCGTCATTTACCTCTCTGGTTATTTTCTTTTTTTCTGTGAGGTTTCCCTCCCATACCTTGAGTATTATATCACCTTTAATCTGCTCTGAAACAAGTAGCTTTTGAGTCTCTTTGAACTCCTCTTCTGTTGAAAGAGCCACTGCTTTTTGAAAAGTTGTTCTGGTTGCTTTCACTTCTCTTTCTTTCAGGAGATTACTCTCCAAGGATTTACTTGTTTCCTGAAAGTAATTCTGAATAAATTCCATCTTAAAAAACACTCCATGTTGCTCTTTTTCTATCTTTGTATGTATTTCCAACACTTGGGCTTGGAAAATTTCAAGCTCTACCACTTGATTTTGAATGGAATTGATCTTATTTTTTAAATGTCTATTCATTTCTTCTTGTTGTAAGACATGTGCTTGACTGACCTGTATCTTCAGGTTTGCTTCATCTAAGCTTACTTTCATTTTTTGAATCTCCTATATGTCATTGAATCTGGCTCGTTCTAGACCCTTGTTTATCTATCGACTGATACTTCTTTCAGTCTCCTTTAATTTACTTTGTAGCTGAGCTATCATCTGATCTTTATACTGCAACATAGTTCTCAAATTCCCCACAGAATATAAATTTGTCTATGCTAAGGCTCCCATTGTGCCTGTTATTTCTGTAGTGAATTCCCTTTCTTCAATTTTTTGTCCATCTATGATGATCTTGTGCTTTTTTATCATCATGTCTCCTCTTGGATGCATTTCCTATTTTAGGATAGCCTTCCTCTTTTTACTGAAAAATTAATCAGAGGAAGGAATCTCATCCCTAGAAATAGGCTCAAGATCACTAACATATAGAGCTCCCTCTTGGTGGTTTCGATAGGTAGACTGCAATGGGGTCAAAGAAGAAATGGGACTTCCAAGTTTCGTCGATGTTATTCCTCCTACTTTTTTGGGAAAATCCTCAGGGATTTATGGGGATGTTTCCAACTCCTTTCCTTTCCCTGCCTCTAATTTTTTTGTCTGAGGAAATTTTGTTTCTTGTGAAGGCATTTTAATCTCCTTCATTTGTCCCTTTGTATTTTCTTTATCCTGTACATCTGTTTCAAAACCTAGGGGAGGCCCTTCCTGCTCTAGAGGAGGGGTCTTGGATTCACCCTATAAAATATTTGGCAAACAACTTTGCCTGCGACTTTGGAAGGACATGAAACTAGTATGTAAGTCAGGTGATAAGGCCCGTACCCTGTTCAATACCTCCTCATAGGTTTTAACCTCTTTGAATATATCATCATAAACAGACTTTTCGTCTTCATAAGATTTCATATTGCAGTGCATCAAATGTCTGTTTACTAATTAATAAGGGCCATTCTTTCTGTGTTCGATATCTACTAGTTTAACTTCTTCTAGTGCTTCGGCTTCCACCTTAGAATGGCCTAGGTTTAGCAATGAGAATTTCTCGACATGTACGGGGAAGATTGGATAGGACTTATTTTGAGCTTCATTTAGCTCTATTCCAATACCACCTTTTACTATTTGGTTTGCTACCTCCCTCAATACCGGTATGTCCGGGAGGAATTTTGGAAGCGCATGAGGGGGGATTGAGAACCCATAAACCCTAATGTAAGAGAAGTTTTCATCAATGAACTAGTCGGCTATTGCTTTGAGGTTTTCTAAGACTAGATCAGAAATGTGAGGGGGTTCACAGCCATAAAACATTTTATGCATTGGAATTACTATGAAATGACAAATTTCGTAAAACGCATTCTTAGCATTTTCTTCCCATAGCACAGAGTGATACTCGTGAATGGATTTGAGGTAGGTTATGTTCCAACTCCAATTCATCAGGGGAAATGGAGTCACAAAGCAGATTGCGTCCATGATGTACGCCGACATGTAAAATGCCACAGGTTGACATTTAGATCTTGCAACTCTATAATTTGAAACCTCTTGGGCTAGGTTATCAGACAAAATCTTGCTCCAGTTAAAAGTGTATCCTTCTAATGCTTATTCTAAAAAGGGCACCCATTCTGCGGGGAAATGGCAGGGATTCTTTTTTCCGAAGAGTCTACACAGCATAATGGCTACATAGACCATGTACTCGTTCAAAGATGTTGTGGCATAATTCCATGGGCATCAGCCCTAAATTTTGATGGACATCTCCACCATTCTCTGATTAAATCGAGATAAGTTCAGTCCACCTCAGTACATTCTTTCCTTTGAAACTCAGCTACAAATTCGGCATTATAAATGTACTTAGGATTTGGGGAGATTCTATACATTACTTGTATATGCTCTAGCCTGAATGAGCCAACAATGACCGCTTGATTGTTTAAAATGTTTCTTGTCGGGATATCAACCTTCTCCAAGGCCCAGTTGATCATATCGTTGTATGCCATGAGCCGAGGGCGTGCTGCGATCTTATGAAGCTCGGATTCTGCTATATCATGAAAGTGATTCTCAGAATCAACAGGAGAATTTTTTTATTTTGTAATTCAGGAATTTATAGATTTGTCTCCAAGATTTAATTGAGTTAATGGCATGTGGCGCAGTGTTGGAAATGATATCTCCTTCTGGGTTACGCATTTCCTCTATATCTTCACTCTTCTTCGGTACTTTCTTTGGCACCATAGCTCTGTGTTAGATGGAAAACCTGTCACAGAAAAGAAGCATATGAGCTTGGCCGAATGTGAATTACCTTCGAAAGACAGAACAAGCATAGGTTTTGGAACATAGACTTTCAATTCGCCTTAAACTCGTTTTATGACGAAAATATTGACGTCGTTGACCTGTAATCAATTACATTTAATGAAAAAAATATTTCTAAGATACGTGCAGCATTTATCAGTTATCTATTTATTAATAAGGTCGTATTTCGGCAATCCCAGATTCAAAATTCGAAAGATTTCATTCAACAGTACCGAAAATAAGAAAATACCAAAGCAGTTTAATTACCGTTAATCGTGTTTTTAAAACAAAGTTAGTCCAATTTAAAAGTTGATTATGGTTCAAGACTTCACGTTTTGGGGTTTCGAGAATCATGGATACATGAGGTATGTCATCGATAAACCCCGATTTCCGAAATTGCGAAATCACAATGAGATTAAATTAGGCCTTAACTTTTGAATTAGTAGATTAATTAATCAAGATTAAAGACTAACTTCCAAAAGAGGGTTAATTCAATCTAAACACAGATTATGAGTTGGTACTTCGTGTTTCGGGATTTTAGGGATCATGTTGACAAGAGGTATGTTATCATTGAACCCTGTATCCCGAAATTGTGATACGATTAACTTAATCTTTAATAATTATTAACTTCCATTTTTCAGGAAATTGGGGATCGGGATTCCACGATTCGATATGTATTAAAAACATATGTTCTCAGTAAACCCCGAATCCCAAAAACTTTTTAAAGTTAGTCTTAACTCCTTTAGGTTTTAAGCTTATCATGATTAAAACATAACTTTATAGAAAATGCGTCGAGACTTTTTATAACATTTTTGGATTTTTTCCTTTTATTATTTAAAGAATAAAGCTTATCAGGATTTCGGTACCGGCCTTTTAGAAATGATAGTGAGGGTTATGCTTTATGAAAAGCCGAAACCCAAAAAAGGAAAATTTTAGCCTTAGAAATAAAAACTTTAAAAACTATTTCAACATAGGCTCCAATTGGGGACCTCGTCTCCTTGTGGGATGAGGAGAACAAGTAGACTTAGTGAATTTATTGGGCAAATGGAGTCAATGGCTTATTTTTGCAGAACTTTCTTAGGAAGGGGATACAGAGGGAAAAAGAGATTCCATCTTTATTTCTGAAAAGATTGTTAAAACTCCCAACATTGTAAACTCAGTTGTAGCCCCATTCATGATCTTCTCCTTCTTACTACTAAATTTAAGTCTGCTTTAAGATGATCAAAACAATATTAGGAAATCCAACAGATCTTTCACCTTTTGGCTTGCATCAAACGAAGTAAATTTCATGTTTTTAATTGGGGAACCTTGTATGGACTTGGGATGCAGATCCGGTTTCAAAAAGGCTGGTAGCCAAAGTAGAGTGAAATTTATGTATGACAGCCTTATAGATACCTTAGATATTGCTTCACTACCAGCGATCCTATTCAGTACCCCAGTGAAGTTATCTGTCCCTTTTTATTGAATTTCCTTTCACCACTTCGAATCATAATTATGCATTTAAATGCTAAGACAAGGGAAATCATTTAAATGAATTTCCTTTCATCGTCTTCTTGGACTAGATGGGGTCAATCAAATATGAATTTCCTTTCACCATCTGTCTTATATTTTACTTTTTGAACACAAAGTGGGGGCAATCAGTGGTAGTAAGTATACCAAGGATGGTATTTGTGTAAAATTTGTAGTGGAGGTCTATCAACTTGCTTTTATTACCCTGGACCAACCTTTTCTTAACTTTCAAAGCACCTCAGACCGTAGGGAAAAAAGGAAAAGATTAATTCCAAGGGTCTTCCTTCAAGAAATCCTAAATCCTTGGAAAACTGTTAAGAAACCTAGGAGAGTCAGGATCGGCCTATGCATAACTTTGTTTAGTCGGAGAGTGAGGAGTTATGAGGATTGGTTTACATTTTAAGATCTCTTTTTTAGCTTCCAAAGCTAAGACGTAATCTCTTCGCCCTCTGTGGGAAACCCGAAAATATAAATGGTCTTTTAAGAAGGAAAAACTGAGGGTAGAAAGGGGCGATGGAGAAAGACCTGGAAATCAAAAAACAGGGGTCATGGATTAAACCCAACTCTTGGAACTCTTTCTCGAAGACGCTTTTCTCTCTTTGTTTATTTTAATTACCTCTTATATTTATCTAGGTGAAACTCTTAGGGCCTAGAGTAGGAAATCGTTCTTTTAGTGACATATCACACTTACGAGACAATCACTGCACTTTAAAAACCTTTGTTTGAAAAATAGAATTCTCTGGAATTCATACCTTCGCCTTACCATTTTTGTTCTCTTTTGAAATAACGGAAAATCTTTTCTATCACCTATTTTCAAAGAATTTATCTTCCGATATATGGCTATCTGTTTCTCATCTTTCGCTTGTTTGGGCTGCAAGCCAGGATCCTATAAGGGAACAATACGAAGAGTAGCAGGGATTTTAAAAGAATTGAATACATTGAAAATTTTGTATCCCTACTTCTAGAAAAAAAATTAACCTATTTTATTTTTATTTTTTTTAAACGAAAGTAGACTTACCAAAGAAAATTATGAAATAAAAAGAAAAAACAAACCGGTACATACAGTGGGAATTTTGGAAACCAATTATTCCATATAGTGTTTTAAATAATGCCCGTTGACAGGGGCATTGAGGATTTTACCGTCCAAATTTTCTAACAGAAATGAATTTTTTCCTTCAGGAGATGCAACCTTGAATGGTCTATACCAGATGTGATCGAATTTACCATGTTTCGTCGAGTCTTCCTTCTTAGCATCCTATTTTAAAACCAAATCTCCGGGAAGAAAATATCTATCTTTAGCCTTACGATCGAATAACACTTTCATGTCGTCCTGGTATTTCTGCAGCCTTTCGTCCACTTCGATCTTGTGCTATTGGACTTCAATCAGCTGGTTTATTCTTCTTGTGACATGATTTAGTTCTTCCTTCTCATCTTGCCAAAGTTTCATTACAGGAAGCGCTATATTTATAGGTAATACTACGTCAGTCCCGTACACCATTTGGAAAGGAGAAGTGCCGATAGACTTTTTTGTGCCTATCCGATTTGCCCACAAAGCGTATTTCAAATGCACATGCCAATATTTCTTGTTTTCTCTCAACACTTTCTTAATTATATTGATTAGGCTCTTGTTTGAAGACTCGGCCAGTCCATTTCCCTGGGGGTAGTATGTTGTGGAATGACCAAGCACAATATTATACTTTTGGCAAAAACTGACCATAGCCATAGATTTAAATCCTATGCGTTATCTGTGACTATCTTTCGGGGGCAACCAAATCTAGACAGAATGTTCTCTTCTAATAAATCTATTACCACCGAATCTATAGCCCTTCTAGTTGGAATAGCCTCCACCCATTTGGTGAAGTAATCTATAGAAGTCAGGATCCATCTATGTTGAGTGCTAGAATGAGGTTTAATTTCTCCTATGAAATCTAATCCCCATTGCTGAAAAGGAGCTTTCGTTTTGACCGGAACCAATGGCATCACTGGAAGTTTATGCTTGCCTGCGAAAAATTGGCAAGGGTTGCAGGCTTAGACCCTGGCGTTGACATCTGAGAAAAATTGGGGCCAATAATATCCTGCCCTCAGAATCTTATAAGCCATTTCCCTCCATGAGTGATGTCCTCCACACACTCCTTCATGAAATTGGCTTATGACCTTCTCTGTTTCTGATTCAACCAAACAAACCAATAGGAAGCCAAGTGGGTCCTTCCAATATAATTTTCTTTTGGATATATAGTACTTGACCACATGCAGCTTAAGCATTATGGCTTTATATGGGGGTAAGTCACTCAGGCACTTCAAGGTCAACAGATAGGACACTATATCTTTGTACCAATCTGATGAAACAAACTTATCTTTGATCTTGATTTCAGATATTTGTTCATCAAGCTCATTCATGTCCACACATTCTTCACCTCCCTGTAGACCATTTATTCCAAGAGCTCTGAAATTTGATTCAGCTAAGAGTTTAGCCAAACCTTGTCCCTTTACTAGTCTCGTTGGTTTTACCTCCAGGTCGAATTCTTGAATTTTGGCAAGCCACCGTCCTCTTTTTCCATCACTGTCAGACTGAACCAAAATTTCTTTTATGGAGCTGGTGGGTACGTAGTAAATTACCTTGGAATGCAACACATAGGTTTTGAAAGCCTTTAACGCCTTCACCATAGCATATGTTTTTTTTTCCATTATATCATATATGATTTTGGAGTCTCAAAGACTTTTTCTAAAAAAGGCTATCGATTGCTCGAAACCTTCTTCATTCTTCTGGAGGAGTACCGTGACAAGTGTGTGTTAGGAGGCGAATGAGAAAATAAGAAAATCCTTTAGATAATCAGGGCTTGCTAGTGCCTTGCTTATAACCTTCTTGATGCGTGTAAATGATGCTTTAGTTTCTGTTGTCCATTTCACTTTGTTGTTTTTCTTTAGCATATCTGTGATCAATTTCACGATTTCAGCAAATTTTAGAATAAATCTCCTCAAAAAATTTATTTTTCCTAAGAATGATTGAATCTCTTTTACATTCCTATGGATATTTATTGTGTCTATAGCTTCAACTCTTTTAGGGTCAATTCTAATTCCATCTCGAGACACAATATGGCCCAATATTTTACCTTCTTGCATAGCAAAGTGAGACTTTTTCGGGTTTAAAGACAAACCAAACCTATGGCATTTCTCAAACGTCTACTTGAGATGTATCAGATGATCTTCATCAGATTTAGAAAAAATGGTTAGATAATCAAGATAGATAACTACAAATTTGTCCCTTTCGCCAATGAAAGCGATATCCATAGCACGTTGGAAAGTAGCACCTGCATTCATTAAACCAAAAGGCATATTTTCATACATAAATGTACCCCAAGGGGTCATGAAAGCTATTTTTTCTTTATCGTGTTCACTGACGGCAATTTGATTGTACCCGAAAAACATGTCGATCATTGACATCCTATTTGCCCCAACTACTTTTTCTAAAACGTGATCCATTTTGGGTAGGGGGTAATTATCTTTGAGGGAGGACTTATTTAGATTTCTGAAATCGACACACAATCTAATTTCCCCATTTTTCTTTCTAACCGGGACCAGGTTTGCTACCCAATCGGAGTATCTTAGTGGTACAATTATTTTGCATCCAGGAGCTTTTTGACTTCCCTTTCGATCACGGGCAATAAAATAGGATTGATTTGTCTAAGTTTTTCTCTAAAGGGTTTGACACCAGGCTTCAAGGGTATCTTATGTTCAATCACAGTGGTTTCATAGGTTCTCAGTTCTTCATATGACCAAGAAAAAATGTCCTTGTAGTTTCTAAGAAACTCTATGTATTTACTTTTGGTTTTTGGGGACAGATATTTCGATAGTTTCACCATCTGAGGGTTTTCTTTAGTACCTATGTCACAGTCCTCAACCTCTTCAGGTTGAGGCTGTAGAGTGGATTTTGAAGGGATATCATCTTGATTGAATAATATTTCCAAGGGAATCAGGCCCTTGGGGATCTGGTTATTTTTAAGAATGAGCATTCGGTGATTCATGATTTTATCGTGGAACTCTTGAGGATCCTCCCCTTCCTGCATGATCCAAATAGGATCATTTTGATTTTCTTGATCAGTTTGTGTTTCGGCAAACTCATCTATTGATTCTAAAAATTTGTGAAGTTGTTCATCATCCTCAAAGACTTGTCAATGATGTATGTTATTCATTATAGAAGGTCGTTGCCTCATTTGTATGTGGTACTTAAGTTTAAATGTGGTGGGAGGTGTGAAAGTTGAGGCTTCTTTGGCTGCCTGTTGGTTTTCAGTCCTTGGAATGAAATGAACCTTCACAGAGGAGAAGAAATTTTTTATCATATCCCAGACACAATTCTTGTAGAACCTCACCCTAGGATGTTTGGCCTGGTACTATCGGTTTACCTATTTTATGATTAACTCGGCATCACCAAAGACTTCAAGGTTTTTTATTTTCATTCTCCTAGCAGCTTCTAATCCTAATACTAAGGCTTCATACTCGCATACATTATTTGTGCAGTCCACATTCCACTATAACCTATAGGAAAAGGGGATTACAAATTGATCATCAGGAGCCACAAGGAGTTCCCATGCTCTAGCTCCTAAGTAGGATGAAGCACTGTCAAAAAACATCTTTCACACACCAGAGCTATATACATTTTTTTTTAATTTTTTCTTTTTCTGTTTTTTCTTCTGTACAAGTTTCATCTATATCTACATCAATATCGTCATCAATGGATAAGATACAACTACCTAAATCTTGATCATAAATATATACAGGGTGGTTATTTGGGTTATGTGGATCACCTACCATGAAAGCCAATCTAGTTTCTCTATACAAGCACGTGTAGTGTCCTCCAAAAACTGGAATCGTAGTATACGTCATGTCAAGTTGGAGAGATCCTCCAAGCTTGGCACCCCATGACCTAGATAACAGCATACCATATTTCGGAGGGATATTGGCGACCACTACGTCCATAAGAATGTTTTTCGCGGGTGTTTGTGCCAATTTTACCACCAGGTCTTTAATCATGCCTATGCATTTGACTTTTCTTGAATCAAATGAATATAAATCTCCATAAGGCCTGGTGATTTCGAGACCTAATTTATCCATAATGTCTTTAGGCATCACATTGTGGGATGCTCCAGAATCAACCATGCAGTTATGGAGTAGGTGGTCGAACAAGGTTAACGTGATATAGAAAGGGGCAATGGTTTCTTTCGCACCTTCGACATGTGGACCAAAAACTGTGTTTGGCTTGTCATCTTCTAAGTTGATGACATTGTCTTGGCTTTCATCTTCCAAAAAGCTAATCATCTTGGCAATTTGTTTTCTATATATGGGATTTTTAACCATTTCAACAAGTGGGATAGGGATTTTGATTTTGTTTATTTCATTTCCAGACTAAAATTTCCCAGGGCCTTGTCGCTTTCTATGTTTGGGGCCTCCATTCCTTTCTTTTTAGCTTTTCTTTGTGGTGCGGATTTGGTTTCATTTACAGGGACTTATGTATTCACGGAGGGTGCTCCTACTAAATTTTACTTGACAGGTTGCGTGTCAGCGGTGTGAGTTTTTGTAGTCTGTTTCTCAGCAACCTTTGGAGCCACTTCATCAGTTCGCCCCTAGGCAAGATCTTTTTTGTTGGGGCGGCTGGAAAACTCTTGTTCCTAGGCCTTAAATTGTATTTTTCATGTAGTTCAGCTATAATATCATCCGTAATACCCTTATAGGTCAAATATTCAGAAGTATCGTTGGTAACATCATCTTCCAATCTAATTTCTTTATTTAAGGATTTTTCGTAATCTTGTCTTGATAAATAAGGTGATTTACTATCATCACCAAGATTAATTATATCCTCATCTAACTCTTAAAAATCTTCTAGGTCTTCCTCTCCAATAAATTTTTCACTTTTGAAGGGGGTTGGGATTTTTTTATCCTCATTCTTAATTGTTTTCTGTGGGGCCTAAAGATTAGGATTCCTTCTAAAATCCTTCCTAGGAAAATTATCCCTTTTCGATTTATCTAGTTCCATTTTTGAGAACTTATTTGAAAGTTCTCTAATTACCCTAGCCATCTCTTCTATTTTATCTCTCGAGGATTTTCCTAATCCTGAGGATCCACCTTGCTCTTTTAATTTCCTGCTTTCTTTGTTCCTGGTTTCTATTTTTGCTTTTAACTTCCCTGATGCCATCATGTTCGATTTGATTTCTAGAGCATCATCTTGCATTTTCATGAGATCTACTGATCTCCTTTCTCTCAATAATAGATCGAAATCAAGATCAAAGGCTCCAACAAAAGTCACCTTTGCTGCAGGTTGAGAAGGTTTGACCTCGACCGGGATTTTATTATACAATTTGTTAAACCTTTGCGTGAACTCTAGAACTGATTCTGAGTTTTTCTTTCTAAGGGCTCCAAATTCAGTTAGGTAATAGAGGTGGTCCCTCCTTTCCCCCCATTGTCTGATAAAAGTATTTTCAAGTTATTCGTAATATCTTAGAGATCCGACTGCTAAGGCTCAGAACCAGGTCCTCACCTGTCCTTTGAAAGTCTGAACGAAGAGTCTAGAATAGACATCTTCGTGTTCGATTCCAAGGATGTCGGCAAATTGGTCAAAGAAATTTATGTGTTCTTGAGTGGTTAAATCTCCTTCCCCTGTAAATTTGGGAAGGCTTTTCATATAGTTTTTAGGAAGGTCATGTAGGGGAACTGGGAGGACAAGGGGGGCATATCTGGTAGCTACCTCAGTAAATATTCCAGGAAGTGGTGCTTGGATGCCTATTGGTCATCCTGTAGCACCACCCCGAGCTCCTACGCCTCCGTGTGCAGCCATTGATTGATTTGAGGCTGAAGCTCAGAGTGTGTGAGGAGAAGACTCATGGAAGTCTGGGGTATATACTTCAGGAAAAGATAACGTATCATTTGAAAGGGGAAGCGAGATGGATCTCTCAAGTGTTTCCTTAACGTTCAACTGCATAAAATCAGGCTGACAAATAGTATGTATGGGTGAAATGATTTGTCTAAGGGATCTTCATGATTTTAAAATCTTTTCCAGATCCAAGACTGGCGAGGTATGCTTGTCGTCCGGGTTCTTTCTGGTGTTATTTCGGCTAATATCCAGTTTACTTATCGTGGAGTTTCCAAGTGAAAAATAAAGGTAGCCTTAGAATGTTTTCTATCTTTTTTCACTATCAAAGAAAGAAATTGTCAATGTCATTCTTCCTAGGGAAAAGTTTCGTTTCTTCGCTCCCCGGCAACGGCGCCAAAAAGATGTTGTTCCTGAGTTTATACTTTAAGGCTCTAAACTATACCGTCAAGGCATCTGAAAAGATAAAGAGAATTAAGGAGTAAGAATCAATTGCGAAGGGTAAATCAGAGTTGGTTTCTCAACTATCTCTATCTAGCTTCCCATTGTTCTTGGATGCCGATTTCTCTCTCAATAACTGCCCATGAGTGTTCTAAGTCGACTCGAATAGTTTATGTTTGTAAGATAGTATTAAATAAGTTTAAAGCAATGCTAGTTTGATTCTATAGGCCAGGTTCTATGTTAGGTTGTCTATTACTTGGGACAATCATGAGGAGTAAAATTTTATTGAATTATAAAAAAGTTTTAAATTTTGTTGCTTCAGTTTTGTGGGATGAAATAGAAAAGGAATTTTGGAACTCAAAATAATAACATAATCATAGTAAAGGTCATTTCATGTACCTGAAGCAATTTGAGAATATTAAAATAATAATAAAGTAAGTTGTTGAAGAATACGAGGCTTTAATCGTGAAAGAATCTCATATCATAACAGAAGAAGGGGAGGAAAACAAGATTTCTAATGAAGTATAAAATATAATCGTCCAACTGAACTACAGGTCTTGAAACTGTTGATAGAAATCACAGAGGAAAAACTGTAAATGATTAGATAATCAAATAAATTCGAACTACGGTAGAATTTTGAATTAAATTTTAGCCGATCATTCATTAGAAAGACATAGAATGAAAGATGTTGAAATATATTAAAAACAAAGTAAAGGAACACATAGCTTCAAGTTGACAGAATTCAGAATCTCTTCTACATTATATGTATCACTGTAAATCGAAAAAATTCTAATACAATTGGCTCCCAAAAAAACAAAAAGCCTCTTCTCAGTCTTGTGAAATTATATTTATACATGATCACCAAACATTTTCCCGTTGGTGATTAACTAACTTCCGAAGACTAACAGTTACATGAATGAGCAATGTTGAACCGTTTACATTTCTATTTTAACTACTTCATTATTTCAATGATGAAAATATCCATAACAGTATTTCATGTCTGCGTTAATGAAATTCCTTCTTCTGTTTTAAGATAGCGAATACATTTTCCCATGAACTGCACCAAAACTCTGGGAGCTTCTGGAATATCTTTTGCTTCAAATAGGAAGAACTTTCTCTATAGTTGATTATCTTTCTTGTGAACTTAATAGTTTGTAACTTTAATTTCGGCATCACTACCCATTTGTCGATTTGAGTGACATTGATTGCCTTTATTTGTGGGATCTCTACCTGAATTTCTTCCAGATCCTCCTTGAATCTTAACTAATGCTTAACAATTTTAATTTCTCCTAACAACCCTGGACAATTGTTTCTTCCAATGTTCAATGAAGATTTCTCTAAAAGGTCGAAAATTCCTTGACAGTCATCATTTACCTCTCTAGTTATTTTCTTTTTTTCTATGAGGTTTGCCTCCCATACCTTGAGTATTATATCACCTTTAATATGCTCTGAAATAGATAGATTTTGAATCTGTCTGAACTCCTCTTTTGTTGAAAGAGCCACTGTTTTTTGAAAAGTTGTTCTGGTTGCTTTCACTTCTATTTCTTTTAGGAGAATACTCTCCAAGGATTTACTTGTTTCCTAAAAGTAAGTCTGAATAAATTCCATCTTAAAAAACACTCCATGTTGCTCTTTTTCTATCTTTGTATGTATTTCCAACACCTGGGCTTGGAAAATTTCAAGATCTACCACTTTATTTTGAATGGAATTAATCTTATTTTGTAATTGTCTATTAATTTCTTCTTGTTGTAGGACCTATGCTTGACTAACCTATATCTTCAGGTTTGCTTCATCTAAGCTTTCTTTCAATTTTTGAATCTCATGTATGTCATTGAATCTGGCTCGTTCTAGACCCTTGTTTATCTCCCGATTGATACTTCTTTCAGTCTCCTTTAATTTACTTTGTAGCTGAGCTATCATCTGATCTTTGTGCTACAACATAGCTCTCAAATTCCCCATAGAATATAAATTTGCCTATGCTAAGGCTCCCATTGTGCCTGCTATTTCTATAGCGAATTCCCCTTCTTCAATTTTTTGTCCATCTACGATGATCTTGTGCTTTTTTATCATCATGTATCCTCTTGGATGAATTTCCTATTTTAGGATAGCCTTCCTCTTTTTACTAAAAAAGTAATCAGAGGAAGGAATCTCATCCCTAGAAATAGGCTCAAGATCACTAACATATAGAGCTCCCTATTGGGGGTTTCCATAGGTAGACTGCAATGGGGTCAAAGAAGTAATGGGACTTCCAAGTTCTGTTGATGTTGTTCCTCCTACTTTTTTGGGAAAATCCTCAAGGATTTCTAGGGATGTTTCCAACTCCTTTCCTTTCCCTGTCTCTGATTTTTCTATCTAAAGAACTTCTGTTTCTTGTGAAGGCATTTCAATCTCCTTCATTTTTCCCTTTGTATTTAATTTATCTTGTACATTTGTAAGTCAGGTGATAAGGCTCATACCCTGTTCAATACCTCCTCATAGGTTTTAACCTCTTTGAATATATCATCATAAATAGACTTTTCATGTTCAGAAGCTTTCATATTGCAGTGCATCAAATGTCTGTTTACTAATTGATAAGGGTCATGCTTTATGTGTTCGATATCTACCAGTTTAACTTCTTCTAGTGCTTCGACTTCCACCTTAGAATGGACTAGGTTTAGCAATGAGAATTTCCCGACATGTACAGGGAAGATTGGCCAGGACTTCTTTTGAGCTTCCTTTAGCTCTATTCCAATACCACCTTTCACTATTTGGTGTGCTACCTCCCTCAATACTAGTCTGTTCAGGAAGAATTTTGGAAGCGCATGAGGGGGGATTGAGCACCCATAAACCCTAATGTAAGAGAATTTTTCATCAATGAACCAGTTGGCTATTGCTTTGAGGTTTTCTGAGACTGGCTCAGAAATGCGAGGGGTTTCACAGCCATAAAACATTTTATGCATTGGAATTACTATGAAATGACAAATTTCGTAAAACGCATTCTTAGCATTTTCTTCCCATAGCACAGAGTGATACTCGTGAATGGGTTCAGGGAAGGTTATGTTCCAACTCCAATTCATCTGGGGAAATGGAGTCACAAAGCAGATTGTGTCCATGATGTACACCGACATGTAAAATGCCACTGGCTGACCTTTAGGTCTTGCAACTCTGTAATTTGAAACCTCTTGGGCTAAGTTATCAGACAAAATATTTCTCCATTTAAAAGTGTATCCTTCTAATGCTTCTTCTAAAAAGGGAACCCATTCTACGGGAAAATGGTAGGTATTATTTTTCTCGAAGAGTCTACACAGCATAATGGCTACATAGACCATGTACTCATTCAAAGATTCTATGGCATAAATTACATGGGTATCGGCCCTAAATTTCAATGGACATCTCCACCATTCTCTGATTAAATCGGGATAAGTTCGGTCCCCCTTAGTACACTCTTTCCTTTGAAACTCAGCTATAAATTCGGCATTATAAATGTACTTAGGATTTGGTGAGAGTTTATACATTACTTGTATATGCTCTGGCCTGAATGAGACGACAACGACTACTTGATCATTTAAAATGCTTCTTGTCGGGATATCAACCTTCTCCAAGGCCCAATTGATCATGTCATTGTATGCCATGAGTCGAGGGTGTGTTGCGGTCTTATGAAGCTCTGATTCTGCTATATCCCGAAAGTGATTCTCAGAATCAGCAGGAGAATTTTTTATTTCATAATTCAGGAATTCATAGATTTGCCTCCAAGATTTAATTGAGTCGATGGCGTGTGGCGTAGTGTCGGAAATGATATCTCCTTCTGGGTTACGCATTTCCTCTGTATCTTCACTCTTCTTCGGTACTTTCTTTAGCGCCATAGCTCTGTGTTAGATGGAAAACCTATCATAGAAAAGAAGCGTATGAGCTTGGCCGAATGAGAATTACCTTCAAAAGACAGAACAAGCATAGGTTTTGGAACACAAACTTTCAATTCGCCTTAAACTCATTTTATGACGAAAATATTGATGCCACTGACCTGTAATCAATTACATTTAATGAAAAATATATTTATGAGATACGTGCAGTATTTATTAGTTATTTTTTTATTAATAAGGTCATATTTTGGCAATCCCGGATTCAAAATTCGAAAGATTTCATTCAACGGTACCGAAAATAAGAAAATACCAAAGCAGTTTAATTACCGTTAATCATGTTTTTAAAATAGAGTTAGTCTGGTTTAAAAGTTGATTATGGTTTGAGACTTCTCATTTCGGGGTTTTGAGGATCATGGATACATGAGGTATGTCATCGATAAACCCCGATTTCTAAAATTGTGAAATCACGATGAGATTAAATTAGGGCTTAACTTTTGAATTAGTAGATTAATTAATAAGGATTAAAGACTAACTTCCAAAATAGGGTTAATTCGGTCTAAACATAGATTATGATTCGGGACTTTGTGTTTTAGGATTTCGAGGATCATGTTGACAAGAGGTATGTTATCGTTGAACCTCGTATCCCGAAATTGTGATACGATTAACTTAATCTTTAATAATTATTAACTTCCATTTTTCGGGAAATTGGGGATTGGGATTCTACAATTCGATATGTATTAAAACATATGTTCTCAGTAAACCCCGAATCTCAAAAAAATTTTAAAGTTAGTCTTAACTCCTTTAGGTTTTAAGCTTATCATGATTAAAACATAACTTTATAGAAAGCGCGTCGGGACTTTTTAAAACATTTTTGGTTTTTTTCCTTTTATTATTTAAAGAATAAATCTTGTCAGGATTTCAGTACTAGACTTTTGGAAATGATAGTGAGGGTTATGCTTTATGAAAAGCCGAAACCCGAAAAAGGAAAATTTTAGCCTTAGAATTAAAAACTTTAAAAACTGTTTCATTAGATCCCATGATGATGACCAAAAGCCGTGAGTAAAATATCCTTGAGAACCGAGTGTTTCATGATGGATCAAAATAAAATGAGATGAAACATCCTTATTTCAGAGATATGATGCAGAGGAAAATTGTACTCATCTAGTACCTTCCTACACATGAGCAGATTGCAGATATATTCACCAAATTAACTTCATGAAGAATGGCTCCCTAGTTGAGAGGGAGTGTCGATAACTCCAGCCAAGAAAAAATTTAAAATTCATCTGTGTGATACTTGGCATGATAAAGAATGCCTCCCTAGCTTAGAGGGAGTGTTGATGAATGCATCTATGGGAGACATCCTTGAGCTTACAAACCTGTGAGATGTGGAACATAGTAGCTATGTGAATCCTTTCTCTCAGCTTACAAACCTGAGAGAAATCCCCTAATAAGGGTTTGTGGTTACATCCTAGGACAGATCTAGGAACGTAGATATGACCTTCTCCATGACGTAAGAGAGAATAACTACAAATGATTATCCAGTGGAAAATAAATATGTTGAGTTAGGACATGCATGTAGTTGAGCACAAGGTGAATGTGGGAAATCCCAAAAGAGTTGGGCACATCATCATGTGAAAATAAATGAAGATGATGTGATGGCCTCCTCTAAGCAACAGAGTTGATGAGAAGACTCCAAATGATTCTCATGTTGGTGGCAAGGGGAAATCAGATATGTAGAGTAAACGTGCCTATGGACAAGCACAGGTGAACGTGTGAATATATGGTTCATCTATGTAATGCAGTGAATCAAATATTTGGCATCCCTATGGATGTGCCCCTAGTGGATGAGCACTATTGGACGTATCAGATCATTTGCTATATATTGTTCAAGAGTCAGACCTACTCGTAACCCTAGTTATTGTGTAAAGGGTATAGGTCGACCCTATGTTAATATTATTAATATAAACAATATAATTGATACTGTGAATATTAATTATAATAATAATAAATATAATAATAAGTATATTTTACTTAGAGAGGTTGGCCCTGTTGTGCCAATAGAAGCCCTTGTTAATTAGTCAAAGTCTAATATAAGTAGGAGATGATTCTCCATTGTAGAATCATATCCTTCTCATATGTCTTGGAAATTTCAGCAAGTACTTCTCTTTGGCAAAGGTGTGCACCTCTCTTGGGTGCTAGTGTTCTAGGGCTTAAGCACTCTCTTGTGTGCTAGGTCATTCTTGGTGTTGAAAGGTCTTTCTCTTGAAGAATATAGAAAAGGATTTGGCTGAGTTTTTCTCCCTTGTTTGAGAAGGGTTTCCCAAGATATATCTTGTGTTCTTGTGCATGGTGTTTCTTCTTGTGATCTTGATTGCTGCAACATTCTTGTCTATGGTTAAGACATGATGAAATTAAATGAACTACATGCTTAACCTAGCTTATGGAAAATCAAAAGTTGATTCCATTTTTAAGTCTTGTGATGAAGTTTGTTACTTTTTCATTGTCCTATTAGATGTCACTATTGTTGTTATCTTATTTTTCCTTTGTCTTTCCATTTTTCTTTGACTTCTTGGATGCTTTGAAAGATGCTTCTTTTTTACCTATATTCTTCTATTCGGTTCTCATTTCATAAGCTATGAAAATTCCATGTAGTTCATCCATGCTTATTGAATCCAAACCTGCTCTTTCGTCTAGTGTTGATATATTAGGATCAAATCTCATTGGAAAAGATCTCAGTACCTTTTGAACAATTATAGATTATTCAACTTCATCTCCCAATGCTATGATTGCATTCACTGTTTCATCAACTCGTAAGAAGTAAGTTTCAATATTATCATCTTCCTTCATATTTAGTTGTTCCAATTAACCTATGTAAGTTTGAAGCTTTGATGCCTTGACTTTTGCATCTTGTTCATAAATATTATGAAGTTTTTCCCAAATATCTTTAGCGGAGCTGCAATGCATAGATTTGACATATACCAAATCAAAAAGACCATTTGAAAGTGCATTTGTTGCTTTTGAATTATTTAGACTGAGTTTCATTCCATTGTCATTTGTTGGTGGAACTACTAGTTCTTTATATCCATCTACAACTGATTTTCAAACCTTAAATCCCTATGCTTGTACATATGTTTTCATCATTCTACTCCAGAATGCATATTTTTTTCCATCAAACTGTGGTATTCCATATTTATACAATTTTTTTCTCTCCATGATATACCTTTCAGTGGTTAAACTGATTTCTAAACGAACCTTATCTTATTCCAATTATTGGATTACTGAGAGGGGGGTTAATCAGAAATAGAGAAATTATAATATTTTTAACCAAAAAATGTAAGTGTTATTTATCTTTATGATCAATATAACATTATCGTCCAATAAGTATAGAGTAAATAAGCCATAAAAAATGAAAAATCACACACATTCATAGTACACCAATATTTTTATGTGAAAAACCAATACGAAAGAAAACCACAAAATGCTTTTTCTTATATGTATTTAAGAATTACATTCATTGGAAGCACCAAATTCCTTTTTTCTCCAGCTGTAACTGGAAGGAGACTACGACCCCCTATATTTTCAAGTACAACCTGAGGGAAGCTCCAACTCCCCAATTCTCTAGATACAACCAGAAGGAGGCTACAACCCCTTATGTTCTCTGGATACAATCGGAAGGTGGCTACAACCACCTATCCTTGCCTCATCCTATCACCCTGAAGCATAAGTAAAATGACGAAACCATTGTCAAACTATCACTGTGAGATACACCAGTGTAAAAATGTACCAATATGTGCCAATAACTTGTATCCAATATATGCCATTGTCATGTAACCAACTTGTACCTATACCCATCCTGCACCAACAAAACCCAATAGGCACACAACCTGTCTATGTTGCAAATCGTGTATGTTCACGACATTTTTGTACCGCAACTTGCGTATGTATGTGGCCTGTCTATATTGCAGCCTGTGTAATCCTTTTGAAAGCTAAGGTTTTTCACTTTTTCTAAAACTCAGACACTCTGCTGCCTCTTTTCAAATCAACGTGCAACTTGTCATTGTGTTCAAATTGTAGTTGTTCCCTATGCATACATCCTCATACATATCCCTTAATCAAGTGCATGTGTATCTCTCTAGTCATGTTCCCTACAAGTTTTTATAGTCATGAACAAGTATAATAACCCTCACATGGACTAGACATCAAACCCTTGCAGATATGCATCTTGAAACTTCATGAAAAACTCCACAAACTCTTCACAACCAAAACCCTTAACCATGTACCAAGAATACTATATATACATCAAACACTTGAACCAACAAGATGTACCAATGAATAATATCAAGTATACCATAATTGTACTTTTGTAGATCTTACTTATACAATAAGTGCCATACAACTAATAACCTCTCTAGGGAAAATCCGCAAACCCTCGTAGCCATATCTCATGTACACAACAAAATACAACTACTCATAGAAATAAGACATACCTTTTGAACGAGTAGATTGATATGTTGTACCTGAACACTATAGACCTTCCCGGGAGCTTGCTTTCAGACTCTGGAGACCTGTCATCTTCAACAACTTAACCTTTCCTGGCCTCTTCCCACATGTATGTGCCCTGTTCTATTGCCAGAAAACATATGTATGTTCCATGTTCTACAGTCAGCCCGTGTATGTATGTGACTTCCTCCACTACAGCCCATGTACACCTCAAAACCTAGGGTTTTTTCAGTATTTTCTGCAACTCTGAAAATTTCTTCATCAACCCTTCGTGTTGCCTCAGACTTACATGACTTCAGATTTATCAATGAGTACCTACAATAAACCTTTCACAATAATATATATTCAATGTGATCAATAGGTGAAAATATGAGAGCCTGGATCTCATATTTATACTTCCATGTAGCTTCCTCAAAGGGCTACCTTATAACTAACTTAACCCATTTTCCTTCTTTGAGGGATAACCCACTTCTAACCCACTTTGATGCGAATAGTAAATTCTCCACTCCTAGTTGCCACTAACTTATTTTTAATCATTTTCTTATTGCAACAACTTAACCCATGATTAACTCCTAGTTTCACCCACTTTACTAGTCATCTTCTTCTAGGGTCTTCTAGAATAACTTGACTTCTTTGGCCTTCTAGATAAATCATGGGGGTTCTCTAACTTCACAAGGCCATAACTCTCTAACCTTGAGGAGTTATGTGACTTTCTACATATCATTGTGTAAATGTGTTGAACCTGCATATAATAGATCTAGCTAGCAAATGACATACACAATTCGAAAAGAAAATATAAGAAAAGAGAAGCAAGAGAGAAAGAATGGAAGAATTCTCATTACCCAAATGAATGAATTATAATTTACACATGATATACTCTGTATAATGCAACTAATGTGCACTGGAGGAGAATCCAATGTGCCATAGTGGTGGTCTAGAGTGATCTGGACACACAACAACAATTATGGGAGTAAACAGCCACCTAGTATAGTCTCTCAGAAAGTTACGGGAGTGAACTACCACCTAGTCTGAGTTAACTAGTCTCTTAGTCTTTAGTTAACTGACTGAAAAAGAGTGAAGTGAGGAGGATTATATCATGGAATCATGAGTAATGCACTAGTCTAGTGATGATCCCAAGGAAAATGTGAAATAGTTGATGATGATCCCAATGTTGCATGGTGATAATCCCAATGTAGCATCTAGACCCCACTCAACTGATCAAATTGAAGTGTGAATTGAAGAGAATATTATCCTTGAGGAATAATATTCCTAAAATATAGGATACTGAATAATGACTAATAAACATTAGGAAAACTAAATCCTAGGTGTGTGTGAAGTATTCCAATATCCCCGTTGAACATCACTATGGTGAAAATAAAGAATGGGTCTTGACAATGAGGCCATGTTAGGTACCAAAATACAAAAGATACACTGAAATAAACAAGGAAAGAGGGAAAATCTCATGGGAAAAACCCCCCCTCAAAGTACAATGTATGTAAAAAGAGGAACTGACAGTTGCTAGGTAAATGTGTCCTTCACTCCAAGATGATTGCACAGAGAATGGAACTTTTTCTTAGTGAAGGTCTTGGTGAAGTTGTCTGCAGTTTGTTATTCTGAAGGATAGAATTGTAGGTTGATGATCCCCTCATGTAATAAGTCCCAGATGTAGTGCA
This sequence comes from Picea mariana, assembly GCA_032191745.1. Taxonomy (NCBI): domain Eukaryota; kingdom Viridiplantae; phylum Streptophyta; class Pinopsida; order Pinales; family Pinaceae; genus Picea; species Picea mariana. Next base: position 149,135 of record JASDQU010738451.1, on the reverse strand, counting down.
TGTGGATCGCGATGTGCTTCATCCGTTGCCTTTGAACTAGATCTCTGTAGAACTTCAGAGTGTTTTGGTTGTCACACTAGATGACAATCGACCGATGAAACTGAATGTCCAACTCAATGAGAAAATTTTATAGCCACCTAGCCTAAATGGTTATGTTAACTACTTATATGTACTTTTCCTCGACTAAATATAGAGCAATAACAACCTTCTTCTTGCTTTACCAACAGATAGGCCCAGAACCAAGACTGAGTGAGTAACCAGATGTGGAATTGTGATCAATGTTATCACCAGTCCAGTCAGAATCAGTGAACCCAATGAGGTCCAATGTAGATAATGTTGTATAGTGAATACCAAAGGTGATGGTTCCCTATATGTATCGAATGATATGATTTGCATCCTTCCAATGTAGCTCATGTGGCTCCTACATGAACGTGGATACTGCTCCAACTGCATAGGAGAGGTTTGGTATGGAGTGTGTGAGATACAACAAGCTCCCCACTAGATTTATGTACATTTTGCTATCAAATAATGGATTTTCCCTGCCATCCTCAAGTCTAAATCCTAATAGGAAAGGAGTAGGAGCAGACTTTCAATATTTCATGTGAAATCTCTCAAGGAGATCTTGTGCATACTTGGCCTGAGACAATTTGATGTCTGATGCATCCTGACTGATCTCGAGTCCAAGTAAGAAATTTAGCAGACCCATGTACTTCATCAAGAACCTATCATGCAGAATATTCTTGACTGCAGCAATCACTAAAGTTGAGCAACTGGTGATCAGCAAATCATCAACATATAAAACTAGGAGTAGAAGTGAATCAGTTGTCCTGAGCATGTAAACATTTGTGTCTAACTTACAACGTATAAAGTTCTGTGAAATCATATAGGATTCCATATTGGAATACTATTCCCTCATGACTTGCTTGAGGCCATAAAGAGACTTCTTTAGTTGATAGACCAAACATGAATCTTGCACAAATCCCTGGGGCTACTCCATATAGATCTTCTCAGAGAGATCGTCATGAAGAAAGGCATTCTTCATGTCCATATGATGGACTTCCCATCCCTTTGTTGTTGCAATGGAAAGTTCCAAACGTATGGAATCCATCTTCGATACTAGAGAGAAGGTCTCATCATAGTCAATGTCATGCACCTATTAAAAGCCTTTGGCAACTAGCCTAACTTTGTATCTACTTACTTGTCCATCCACTACGCTCTTGGTCCTGTAGATCCATCTGCACATGAAATTTTACTTCTTGAAGGAAGGGGAAATAGATCTCAATTCTAGTTCTAAAGGAGGGATTTGTACTACTTCTGCATAGTGGATTCCCAAAATGGATTTCCAGCAGCCTCTCCATAGGATTGTGGATCTGAATACTTAACTAAGAAAAGATGCCTGAGTGGCATCGGTTCAGTGGCAATGAGTGTAAGAGGAGGCTCCTTGAAATCAGATCGAGTCCTCCTAGTATCAGCTACATCCCCAATAAGATCTCATGCATCTTGAAGAGTAGTATTGGCCCACTTGGGCCTCTTCTCTAGCTCTCCATCTGCATCCAGATGCACTAAATCTGCATCTGAATATATTAACTATGTATCTGGATAATCTGAATCCTCTGAAACAAAACTCTCATCTGAAGAAGAGTCGGCATGTGCATGCTCATCATCTCTGATAGGTGGAAGAACAAAAGTGGTTGCATGTGGTTGTTCAGGTACATGCCAGACAATTTCCTTGAATTGGACACTATGCTCATTGATGAGCTGGTCTGAGGAAAGATCAATGAGTTTGTATCCCTTCACACCGTCAAGGTATCCAACAAAGATACACTTTGTGCTCTGTGGATCAAGTGCCTTCCTCTTCTAAGAGGGAATCTTGGCCCATGAACGTGAACCAAAAATATGGAAGTGGGTCACTTTCAGTTTGAGGCTGCTCCAAGCCTTGTAGGGTTCTTATCCTTAAAATATATATGAAAATATCTGTTTTAGATGTAGGTTTCACAATTAAGTGCTTCAGCCCATAATCTATGTGGAAGTGACTTTGCATGTAGCATGCAAGATTCCATCTCTTTTAGAGATCTATTTTTATGCTCAGCAACTTCGTTTTGTTGCGAAGTATAGGGAACTGTGTGCTACAACTGAATCTCATCCTCATGACAAATATTTTGTATCTCATGGTTGACATACTATCCCTCATTATTTATTCAAAAGACTTTTATTTTATTTCCTAACTATGTCTCAACAAGGGCTTTGAAATATTTGAGGTGTTGAAAGACCTCTGATTTTTTCCTGAGAAAAAAAAATCCATGTGAAGCGTGAGAAATCATCAACAAAAATGAGCACGTACCTTGATTTACTAATTGATGGATGCATAAAAGGGCCCATGATTTCACTCTAGATCATATATAAAGGAAAGGAAGCCTTATGAGTCTTTCCTTTGTCGAATTTCTCTTGAGGGTGTTTTCCAAGAACACATCCCTCAAAACTTCCTTTGGAGAAGTGGATGTCAGGTAGACCATCAACCATTCTTTGCTTGTTAATTTGTTGCATATATCTAAAATTTAAATTCCCAAACATTTCGTGACATATCCTACTGCTTTGATCAGCATGGGTAAGCAGTAATGCATAATCTGGTTCAATAAATTCAGAAAATGTGTAGAGTCTAGATTGATGATTTACCTCACTGGTAGAACCCCTAGAATTGGTTTGCATGTCATAGATATCCACTACATTAGGAGTGAATATGAATCTATTTCTGGAGTCATAGTTTTTCATCTCATACACATAAAGAATATTGACAAAATGTTTGGGAACATGTAGCACATTCTCGAAGCTTCCATTTGCAAGTTCAATTATTCCTTTGTCGGTGACCTCGACTAGAGAGTTTCCCCCCATCAGAATAGGAGGAAATTTCCATGTATCCAATGAATAATATACTTATTTTGTAGTAGCCATGTGGTGTGATGCACCTGAATCTACGATCCAACCATCGGGAGAGGCATTGATGGCAATCAAAGCATGGCTAGAATTGTATTTCTTGGGATTTTGACCTTATGGATTCTTCTTCTTGGCACCGTTGAGGATGGGATCTCCATGGTCATTTTTATGAAGTATTTGGGATATTAGATATATTTTTTTCTGCATACATGTGGATTCTGAATGGAATCGTTTATGGAAGTAGGTGCATTTCTTCCCTTTTCTTCCCTTTCCACCTTTGGATCGTGAGGCATCGTTGAAGGGTTTTGAGTACCCTTCCTTCTTTGGATTTGAATGTGCTTTACTTTTGTCTTTGTCTTTATATTTATGATATTAATGTCTGTTACCATCTTGAATAGTAAGTGCATGTGCCTTTGAGCCTTTTGTTTTTCCCATATTAACGAGCTTGTTCTGCTCTTGTGTCAAAGAATCGATAAAGGCCTCAAGAGAGGGAATCGTCCAGGTGGCTCCAGAGGTGAGCCTAACTTAATGAAATCTAGATACAAATATTGATTATTTCGGACCAAGTTTGGAGAGAATGGTAAGAACCATTTGTCTCTCCTCCTTATATTTATCAACCCCGCGAGCCTTGAGTTGCGACAACAAATCTTTATATTTGGTAAAGAAATATTGGAGATTGTCGAAGGCTTTTGGATCCAATGTGAGCGATTCCACCTTGAGCATGTGTCCCCTCATCTCATCTTGTTTTCCAAAAATCCCTTCCATGGTGGTCTAGGGTTCACTGGGATTTTTATAGGAGGATATGCAAAAGAGGAGTTTAGGAGAAATGAGGCTACAAATAGTTCCAAATGCTTCATCCATTGAATTTAGATACTTGGATTTTTCTATGGATGATGTTGGTTAGGTTTTTGTGTTTATGTTTAACCTATATAATCCTCTACCTCGAATATGGATTATCATCTTCTCCTTCCATGCAAATAAATTGTATGGTGTAACAATGAATTCTTTTGGAAATTCCATTTTTCCGTTGTCTTAAATCTTCGGTACCTACAAAAAAATTGGTGTGTATTTTCCCTAGCAGTCCATTGACTCTGATATCATGTAAATGTGTTGAAACTACACAGAATAGATCTAGATAGAAAATGAAATACAAAATTTATAGAGAAAATGTGAGAAGAGAGAAGTAGGAGAGAGAGAGAGTGTGGAAGAATTCTCATTAACCAAATGAATGAATGATAATTTACACATGATATACCCTTTATAACTCAACTAATGCACATTGGAGGAGAAGCCAATGCACCATAGTGGTGGTCTAGAGTGATATGGACACACACCAACAATTATGGGAGTAAAATGCCACCTAGTCTAGTCTCTTAGGCAATTACGGGAGTGAACTCCCACCTAGTCTAAGTTAACTACTCTCGCAATCTTCAGTTAACTGACTGAAATAGAGTGAAGCTCTAGTATGGTGATGATCCCAAGGAAAATGCACATTAGTTGGTGACGATCCAAATGATTCATGGTGATAATCCCAATGTGGCATCTAGACCCCACTCAACTGATCAAATTGAAGTGTGAACTGAAGAGAATATTCTCCTAGAGGAATATTCTCCCTAAACTATAGGAGACTGAATAATGACTAATAAGCATAGGGAAAACCTTAGGAAAAATAAATCCTAGGTATGTGTGAAGTATCTCCAACACACTGAAAATGGCATGACATGTACTATCCATCTAGAATAGTTTTACCTGCAAATATACTACCCTTCATACCATTATACATAAAACAAAATTTAATCCTCTAATCATATTGTTGGAGCTACTAGAATTTGCTATCGAACTTGCTGCAAGGTTTGACATCAATGAAAACCAACCCAATTAATAAAAAAATATCCCCATTTGGCATTGATGGCAACACTTTGATGCAACATTGAAGTCATATTGCTCATGCTCCCCTTACGACCATCGCTCCCACTATAAACATGCCTCTGTGCTCTCTCTCTAAGCATCTGAATATCTATCCTGCATCTGATGAATCTCTCCCCCTTTGACATCAATGGCAAAGGTAAATTCCCATCAGGGCTACTCCCCCCAACTGAATTGACATCTTTATGGTGCTTCCTCATGTGAATCTAATATATACAAGATAATCATTCAAAAGAATTCATTTTGGAGTATAAATTACTCCAAGTCTCTCGTGAATATACTCAAAGGCTTCCCTTGGAATCATTTTTATGAATATATCTGGAACCTATTCTTTTTTTCCCACATACTCAACTATGATGTTCTTCTCTACAACCTATTCCCATAGAAAGTGATACTTGATTGGAATGTGCTTCATCTTTGAGTGCATCATTGATACCCACTTTGTATCGATCACATTCTTGTACCTTGGTCTCAAAACCAATTCCCAATTATCATTCTTCTCTATTTGATCCAACTCTTAATTCATGGCCTTTTTCCATAATTCATCCTTGTTGGATTCTTCAAAACTGTTTGGTTCAATTGAATATAAGAGTGCTAGGTGCAATTGTTCCGGTGAACAAATTCTTCTTCTAGTCTCAATTCCTGCATCTTTATTCCCAATAATCTGATCTAAAGGATCGTTCTTCTGTATTCATTTGCTAGGTGTCTTTCTATTTGATCTTCTTCATCTTCCCCTTCTACGGCTTCTTCATCCTTTGCTTCTTCTTCATAAATCCATTCCACTGATTCCTTTTCTTCTTCTTTTAATTTCCATCCACCTATCTCATCAACCATTACATTGACATTTTCCAAAAGTTTATTGATCCTTAGATTGTAACATTTGTATGATTTCCTTCTACTTGAGTAACCAACAAGAATTCCTTTTTCCACACAAGAATCAAACTTTCCCATTCTTCCATGTTCTCTTTGGATGTAGCATTTGCTTCCAAAAACTCCGAAGTGCTTCACATTTGTTGTTCTTCCTTTCCATAGCTCATAGGGAGTTTTTGTTGAAATATTGTGTAACTGCAAAGAATATTCTTATCCCCTTTTGCGGATTGGTCAAATCCTAAACGTAATATGCAAATTAAGAAGGTGGTCCCCAGGAAAATTAAAGTGGTTCTAACTACCCATAAAGAGAAGTCGACCCTGCTAGTGAAGAGACACCTCCTTTCAACACTTTCCAATTTGTATAAATAAAGGAAGACAGTGCCTCATTTGTTCACTCACTCAGCTCACTCATCTAGTGTGCAAGTATTGAAGGAAGTTGTAGTTACCAGTTGTTGGAAGAAGGAAGAGAGAGGCGCATTGCTTGGGAGAGGATATTCTCTAGTGTTTGATTTATTGTCTTGGCATTGGATTGGATATGGTTCTTTGATTATTTTCTGGTATAGAATCATGGTAGCTTTTCTCTCATAGAGAGAGAGTTATTCTGGTACTGTACTTGGTTATTGAATCTATATTAAAGAAGTTTTGCTGGGTTTTCTTCCCCTTGAGGGTTTCCCAGGATAAATGCTTGTGTACTCTGTGATCTTGTTTCTTTCAGTAAGATCTTTATTATGATGTTGTTATAACTGTAATAAGAACCCGAGATTTATAATAATAGATTAAGAAAGAAACTTAGCATGGTATCAAAGCAGGCTTGAAAGATAATTGTTGCAAATTCAGTCTTCAGTTTTGTCGAGATCCAAAAATTAGGGTTTCTTGAATACTTCGATTTTTTTGCTGCAAACCACATTAAGAATTGTGCCCTTCCTAGTTGCATATTTTGGCACAAGAATCAAAGATTTTTAGTGGGAAGAACTCCCAGAAAGTCAAACCCTAGTTTGACTTGGTACCAGAAAATCAGAAAACCAGAAAAACCAAAACTAGAACCTGAAAGTTGCAGTCCATAATTTCGCAAGTCCAGTTTCGAGGGTCAGAAATTGGAATTTTTAGAAATTGACTATACCAACATACTCACCTCAATCCAGTGCATCTTTTGGTGAGTTCATTTTTCAGATCCAAGAAAATTGATTTTTTTATTATTTCTATAGCCTAGAGAGCTAGGGTTTCTACTACAAGAAAGAATGGTTACCAGTATGAGGGTAGAAGACAGGATTGAAGGATATAGAAACTTCAGATATTGGAAGCATAGGTTGCATATGATTTTAGATGAGAATGATCTCCTAGAACATGTTATAGTGGGTGTGCCAGAACCAGAGGAAGAAGAGAAAAAGAACAAGCATAAGAAGAATGAAAAGAAAGCAAAGAGAATCATTTCAGATTCAGTAAAGAATCACTTGATCCCTCATATATCTGAACTACAGAAAGAAATGAAAATGTATGAAGCACTCAACAGGTTGTATGAAAGCAAAGACATTAGCTGAAATCTTTCCTTAAGAAATCAGCTTCGTAATATGAAGATGGAAAACTCAGAATCTTTCTCATCCTATCTTATGAGAGTTTCTCAGATTAGAGATCAGCTTCCAGCTATTGAAGATGTAATTAGTGACAAAGAACTTGTAACCACAACTTTTGGCACAGGGCGAAACCCAGGGTTCAATGCTACAACAGTGCACCAACAAAGCCCTAACTACCGGCCCTTTCGGCAACACCTGCAAAGCAGATGAAGTCTCACCCGAGGTAGAGGCAAGGGTGGTTGCAAGACTTAGATGTATGCAACCTTAGCTGGGACATAGATATATGATTGTATTACTTAATAAAGCACTTAGCACCGTCATTTCCTCAATATATAATCATTAATCACTTCGCTGATAAAACAAGGCTTCGCAGCATTCACACTGATATAACATACTTAAGCACTTAGCATCAATAGATAGGACAAATCTAGTAGATCAAGCACTAAGCACATTCATATGGATCAGATCTAATATTCTCACATATCATTAGCACTAAGAATAAGCAGATCTATCTAATCATCTTAAGTCACTTAGAAAAAGAATACATAAACACACTAAGACAAGAACAAAGCAAGACAACACAATGTTTACGTGGTTCACCCCCACCCTGGGGATACATCCACCAACTCTTATTATTTATTGTCTTCAGTCAATTGGTTATAAGCACAAATCCATCCAACCCTTACTTTGCACAGGACAGAAGATCTTCGTAGCTCGCTAGATCCTCCTTCCTTGTGTTACAGCATTAAGCCCTCCACATTCTACTACAAGGACCTGCACTTAGCTCTGCAAGTCTCTTACAGTCATGCATAAAGCACTTATAGACTCTACTCGCACTTAGCATACATTCACATCACCTAGATGCACTATTCAACTTCTTCTTACATTGCCTATCCTTCTATTTATACATACAAAATAGGCCTAAACATGGGTAAACCCATGGGCCGACATCCCATTCCCGTTACATATTCTCAAAAACCCAAAAAGGATCCAAAAGTGGGACGAGATCCTATGATATTCACTTTTTATTTCACTCCTCCTTCAATAGGCTATCTAAGTCCCAAAATAGGTCACTATGACCAAGAATCTCTGAAAACTTGGTCAACAGCCAACAAGCCCCCAACACTCACATGTGACTCATCTCGAGTCACTCTGATCTGACCAGTTCTACTTCAAATGCCTTGAGTTGCTTCGACCTGATGTTGTGCTATGGCCTCTTGCTCAATGAATTCCTGGATCACTATGTCATTCACGGCCCCTTCTAGCCATTTTTCTGCTACAATGACAACCTATTCTAGCTATGCTCCTCGGCTTTCAACCTCTGTGAATAACTGGCATGCCTTATCTTGTATTGGTTGAAGTCGTTGAGTAAATTCCATCACTCTGCTTTGAATCATATGGATCTGCTACTGGGTGGTGCGTTTCTTCTGAGACCACTTCATTCTTTCTATGGCTGACAGGGCTTTCAGTTGCGCTTGTAGTGTGTCTACGTGTTTTTTTTCTTCCTTGAGTTGCGACTCCAATGCATGTAACTCTGGGTTCTTGGTGAGTTTCTCATATGTATGGGTGCTCTGGTTACTCAACTTCTTGCACTCCAAGGTAAGATCTTTTGATCTGTCAACTGCATCATGGGAAGTTGCTTCCCTTAGGTCTCTTACAACTTGAGGGGTCTCGGGCACAGTGCGGAGCTCCAAGTCTACTATGCATTGTTGGAGCTGTTGGATTACCTCTTCAATTTGTGCCACCTGTTGTGGAACTTGTTCTTCAGCCTTTACTTTGACAACTATCATAGAGTGAAGTTCTCTTTGAACCATTTCCTCTACTTCAAGTTGCTCGGCGAGCAACTGTTCCTTGCTTTGCTGTAACTGTGTTTTTTCTTCATCCCACTTCGCTTGCAGAGCAATCTTTTCTCGTTATGCCGCACTGTGTTTCTCCTCAAGGTATTTTTGTACTTGCACTAAAGCCTGGGTGGCTTGTGTTGTCTCTTCTTGAGCTCGTCGAAGATGAGCTTCATCTGTATCAGCAATGCAGTGTAGTTGAGCTGGCTCATCACCTAGTTCTATTGTTCCTGTTGGCATAGTAGAAACTGCATAGCTAGACTGTAATTCCTGTTGCACCCCTTGGATCTCATCCTTAATCCGACTGAACACCTCCTCCTGCTTAGCTTCTTGCTTCTCTTCTATCTCGAGAAAAGCATCATTTAGTGTTGCGACGATGAAGTCGAAGTCGTTTAAGTTGAGGGTGGTCTCAAATTTGGTCCCGGTTGCTTTCACTTTCTTCTGAGATGAGGGTTTTGGTGGGGAAACCTTCCTTTTCTTTGAGGGGTCCTCCTAATCTCTAGGTGGTGTAACCTCGCCTTTATTCTTTTCAACTTCTGTGCCATCTATCTCTCCACCATCTAAATCCTTGCTCTGTTGAGATGGAAGCAGTCTTCACAGATGCGATGTCTAAATCATGGACCTCTTCGGTCTTCTTTATCTTTCTAAGTCTAGTTGTATCGGGCACGGTTTCTGGACTGTCTATATCGAACATCTCTATAGGGTCTACTGGAATGAGGAAGTATGCTAACCATTCCTTGGTAATTTCTTCTAATTCATCCTCCGTCATCTTGTAGTATGATTGTAGTTGTTTTTTATGTCCATATGTGTGCATTGTGATGTAAATAAACTGGTGGTCCACACTGAATTTCATTAAGGGTCGAAACTTGTGGAGGGTATTCGGGGTCATACAAGGCTCAGACTGGATAGCTATCCTCAACTGGTTGTAATACGTATGGAACACGGCATTTGACTGCCATTGTTTATTCATTTTGTTTGAGTACCACAGTGTACTGAAATTCACGGCCAGAGGTTCAAACAGCTCGATGTCCGGGAAGGTTGAACCTTCCAGCATCTCCCATGCAATGAAAGCAATCAGGATCAATAGCCAACTGAAGTGGAATTCATATCCATGATCTTGGGCTTCCCTACAGTCCATTTCCAAATGGTTTACCAGTTACTACGCCCAATTCATCTGAAGTCCTTATGCGCACTTCCCTGTGACGTCGACTATAAAACCAGTGACTTGGGTGGGTCGATTCTTTCTCACCAACTTTCCAGTGATCAATTGGTAGACGTGGCACATTGCTCCACTCTGGATAGAAGCTACCTTGTAGCATCGTGTGCCCTTCTCGACATCTCCATAGGTGTCTTTAATCTTCTGCACAAGAGCATGATCCATGGATTTTCTCGAGTAGAAATCCTATGGGTCAAGGCCTTGCATGCTTAGCCCTGTGATCTGATTGATCAATGTCAAATCCACTGTCATACGGAAATTTAACAATAAGTATTTTCCATGGTAACAGGACAGCAGTATCTTGATGCATGCATTCACTTCTGTTGAAATAATGTAACTGCAAAGAGTATTCTTATTATTATTGATATTTTATTTATAGGATCAATCCCCATTGTGGATTGACCATGTCGGTTATTGTATTAGGACCAAATCCCCTTTTTCGGATTGGTCAACAAACAATTATAATAGGTAGAATAAGAAGTCGGCCCTAGCAGTTAATTAAGAGACCCAGAAATATAATAAAGGTGGGTTTACCCACCCATATTGAGAAGTTGGCCCTACCAATGAAGAGACATTTCACACATGCCAGAACTTGTATAAATACAGGAGGCTAGCACCTCATTTGAACACAACTCACGTGCTCAGTTTGAGAGACAAGTTCTGATCCATTACCGGCAAAAGAGAGAGGGAGAAGAGTGGTGCATCTTTTGGAGAGGACTATCTGTATTGGTTTGAGCTATCTCTTGACATTGTATTGGCAATGATAAGGAAGTTTTTGTTGGGTTTTCTTCCCCTAGAGGGTTTCCCAGGATAAATGTTGTGTCTCTTGTGAATGTGTATTTCTCAGTGATCTTGTTCTTATGTTGTTCTTATCTATTGAAATGAAAAGAACTATAATAATGGCATAAAACATTAACATGGTATCAGAGCCAACCTGAAGGAAGCATATTTCGTAAGAGAAAAACCAGAAGCACCATTCCAGAAATCTGCAGATCAAGTTTGAGGGGGTAAAAGTTGGATTTCTGAAATTCCAACTGCACCAGCTAACTCACCTCAGCTCAGCGCATCTATCCCCTGGATCATAATTTCAAAATTTGAAGTTTGAAAAAATAGGGTTTCCTCATAAAACCCTAAGTTGCAGTTGCAGTTGTAGTTGTAGTCTCAGAACCAGTTGCAATCACCCTTGAAGTTTTTGGTAATGATTACCGTTGCTACCAGATGGAGCCACTACTTGCAAATGTTATCTGAGGTATGTACTCACATATGCTTAATGGTTAAACCCTAAAGAGTATTTGTAGGAAAAGGGATCTCTTGCGATAGATCCAGAAGGATCTCAAGATCCAACACATTCAGAGGAATGATGCAACCCAAGTGTGATTATTCTAATATGCATCTATTTTTTATGAAATTATCTTGATCAGTGTTTCATTTTGAAGCTATGATCAAATTATTAGAAGAATTAAAATTTGATCATAGATCTTATCCTCTAACCTAACCTTCTGTCAAGATAGCGTATTATCTTAGTGCAATAGACAAGTTGAAGAAAGCACTCGTCACTTGAGTGAAGGAGACCTGGAAGAAAAGCAAGCACTCACTCTCGAGGACAAGGCTCCAAGTTTCCTTAATCAAGATTCAAAGGTACACATGACAAGATGATGACTTTAGTTGAGATAGAAATCGTCGTAAAGTATTCTACTTGATAGCATGTAAGCATATAGAGGTATATGCTTTGCCTGATGCAACTAACATCTCCTCTAGGAGAAACCTCGTGTGTTAGTTTCAGATTGCCATGGAAGAATTCTTGGTCACAACACTATGAGAGTGTTGACCTCATTTTGTATTATATTCCTTACCTTTAATCTTTGCTTCAGATAAATTATAAGTGATAGCTCTAAAGGAGCTACTGTGATGATTTCTCCTGCTATTGCTTTATATTATCAGAAGGATATTATTCTTGCTTGTTGTTTTGTTGACCTTGCTCCAGGTCACATGAGGAAGCTATAGTGAAGGTTGCAGAATTCAACGTGCTAAAGGAGAGATCATAAATGAAGCAATCATCAGTGGAAAAGAAGAAGGTGGGTCACTCAGAAGCTGCCATGACCCACGCTATTGAAGAATCCATGTGAACTCTAGAAGATTAGCTCACATCAACTACAAGGTGCTACCATACATATGCAAAGATGTCACAAGTTTACCAAAACTCAAGGTTGATCAAGAAGGCATATGCAATGGATGTGCGCAAGGGAAGAAAATCAAGAACCCTTTTCCAAAGAGGGGTTGCAAAGCAGAAGGAGTACTGGAACTCATTCATTCAGATGTGTGTGGACCAATGCCATCATCCTCCATTAATGGGTATGTATACTATGTATCATTCATTAATGATTATTCTCGTAAAAGACCTGGATATATTTGAAGTGTTCAACAAGATCAAGGAATTCAAAGCCTTGATAGAAAACCTTTCTGTAAGGAAGATTAAGATACTCAGGTCAGATAATGGAGGA